>JBBPKS010000185.1:0-17988 GCA_038089355.1 Pulveroboletus ridleyi | reverse complement strand
TGAAGTGTTTGGGATAGGGGTAGGTGTTATGTGGACGCAAGAACACTGAAGCCAAGCAACTAAAGGCTTGCCATAAAGCCTCACAGAGAGAAATGAGAGCGAAGGAGAACACTTATCATCCAAGGTTTTAACCCAAGGAACAAGTGGCCAAAGCTGGGGATACCAGCTAAGGATGCACCCTTTATATATTGCAGGGAATGGTGCATGGACCAGGCTGTGCTACAGATAAGGTGTGAATAGTAGCTATGTATAGTAAGTGATATCCCACAGGTGTAGGAGAGTTCTGTGATGAAGAAGCATAGCGACAGTAATTAAAAGAGTGAGGTGACCACATGTTGTGACATCATATGATGTCATGGTCTGGACCGTGTCATGTGATCTGGTCATGTGACAAGTGAAAAAGAATTGAAAAAGAATTAGATCAGCATATATGATATAACAGTAGGAGCACAGAAAGCAGACAACAATGATGATTGTTGTTATTGGAGCTCTGGTGAGAGAAGCTTCTCTGATATGGACATGGAATGAGGGGCCAGATACTTGCAAAGTGGGACTTGGACACCATCAAAACAGATGCACTTGCCCTTCTCCTTCATAGCCTTGTCTGCCTGGAAGTTAGCCCAAGCCTGTGCAATATACAGCTGAAAATTAGGGCAATCCTCCTCTAGCTTGGACTTGTTGTTATGAATCCCCTTGCACCTAACTATTTCTCCTACACTTCTTTACCACATTCCTTCCATCCCCACAATCCTTAAGTCACATGACCTCCATGAGGCCAATCACATGACTAGTCATGTGATGTGTCCAGACCCTGATGTTATCTATGACATCATGCCTCAAGGATTACACATGTAGACTATCTTAGATCCCTCCATGATCAGATCTCCTTGGCATTTCCATACCACCCCTAGATCTCCTAATCTGATCTAATCTCCCCTCTGTACCCATATATATTTATCTCCACAGATCTAGATCCAGATCTCAGGGTTCACCTCATAGCAGCCTTACCTTCTGTCATATCCGCTCCGACCCCTGGACCTCCGAACCTTTCACTCTTCTCCATCCTCTGCAGTCTGGACTTCGTCCCTTCATACCGGACTCCGTCCTCCGAGTATCGGACTTCCTCACCTTCCTTATTTAGTATTCCCTTTATACCTTCATCCCTCCATTCTCTAGTTATGACCCTTAGTATCATCCCTTAGACCCTTCGCCACACCATATGCTTTCACTACGTATGCCTCCCGTCTCCATATGCTTCCTTCTTACCCGACGTACCTTACCATACGATCCTCCATTCCCCCGTCCGAACTCTGGACCGGACTTTAGTATATACATAAGTTTCCTGTACTCCGTTTCTGTACCCTAGTACAAATATCAAACCAGTCACCTCCTGTCTCTTGTCCGACTACCTTCTCTCTTCTCCCTCTTCCTCTCCCCTACGAAATACGAGGACAGAGCCTAGTCAAGGGCGCGACACATAAGTCCTGCGCCAACGTCCTCCTAGGTACCCCCTTGCCACTCCAAACTCCATTCATTCCTCCTTACAAACTTCATATACTAATCTTCGGACCTCCGATCGGACTTGAGTCCGGAGGAACTGGACTTGACACCTTCTTTATTTCCATCCATCCATCCATTCCTTCTCATGTTTATTACCATACTGTTATTACACACCATGTATAGTAGTTAGATCCTGGTCCATGCATGGATCCAGGCAATATATAAGGCCAGTGGCCTAAAGCTGGGAACCCCAGCTTTAGCCACTTGTCAGTTAGGCTCTTCTCTATTTGCTAAAAGCTTGGTCTTTGGCCTCACTCCTTGTCCCTTATGTCAGCTCATCTGGTGGTTCCTGCTCTGGCTGGTCCTTGATATGGACTTTCCTCTCTTGCTGGGTAGCTCTGTCATCAGCTGTCTTTCTTTAGGTTATTATTTAGTTGTCTGGCTGATGGGTTTGTTCAATTCTCAGTGAATGAGCCAATTTGTTCACAACACCCATCATCCAAGATATAGATGGTAGTGGTGAGGAAAGCAGATGGATTGATATCAAGGATTGACAGGGTGTCTAGGAATGCAGCTGACAAGATATTAGCAGAAACCTGAGAAGAAGATGCAGCTGGATTGGTGAAAGGACCAGCTTGGCCCATGGCGAGAGTATGGTTGATAGCCTCCTTGAGGCATCTGCAACCAGGGACCCAGGGGATCCCAGTCCAATCTGGCATATACAAACAACTGTCATGGCCATGGACAATCTTGCCAGTCTGGAGATACTCAATACAAACTGGGTAGGTATGGATATAGTGATCCAGGCCCACACAGAACTTGCAGAAAATTGCTGATCAGTTGTTGACATTAGCCTCTGCCTTGAATGGCAGGGCTGGAGAGAAAGCAGGTACTGGGGCAGTTAGTGCAGTAAACTGATGAGAAGGCTGATACACTAGCTGCTGGTACTGTGGCTGAGAGTACTGATGCTGCTGAAACTAGGGCTGTCAATGTGGAGTGGGCAGGTTGTTGGTAGCTGCAACAGGGTTCCAGTGGGTGGCACTGGATAGTAAGAACTAGGCAGCTGCCATGGTATCATCCATCAGATAGGCCATATCCAGGTGGATATCTGACCTGACAATTGAGAGCCAGTGATGAATGCAGTCCTGGAAGGTAGCAGGGAGACCATCAAGGAACATCCTGTTTCTGTCCCTTTCCAAGATCCTGTCATTAGCAATTAAATATGCAGCAAGCTTCCTGAAGCCCCTGCAGTACTCTCCCAACTCATCCTGGCTATGCATGGTCTTCTTGTTCCAATCCTCTACAAAATATTGGATATCAGCAAGACAGTACTGGTTGGTACCTTCACAACCAGGATATAATTTCTTGATGGCAGTGATAAAAGCATCCCAGTCAGCTTGGATGGTGGATGCCTCAGGCAAGGTCTCCCAAAGCTTGGCCTCATCAAAATTAGCATACCAGATGGCTGCTTTGACCATACTGGCTGGATCAAGGGCATACTGGGCACCCATCTCTGTGATTTCAGTGAGGTACCTAGGGAGCTGGGACAGGGCCTTCCCATCAAATTTTGGTGCATTTGGGGTGCTGCAAAGGGGCATGTGATTTCCTTGGTGGGCCATTGCTGGTCAGATGGCAGGGGCTTGAATTGGTAGGTTGATGACAAGAGCAAATGGATTGATTGCTGAAGCAGACAGATTGATTGCTGGGGCAGACAGACTTGGTGGGCAAGATGGTGGGTTGATAGATAGGTTCAAAAGTGACCCAAGAAACAGTGAAGATGAGGACAAACTGGATGAATCTGAGAGTGATTGATGCTTCCATGATGTGGGGGTTGGAATGAAATTTGATGCTGAACTCAATGAATTGAGCAGTGTTAAGGGTGAGAGCAGCAGTGAGGACAGATGGATGGGTTCCTTGTGCAAGAGAGAAGTTCTTTGACAAGGTGTGGAGTGGGCAAAATCTCCAGGGAAAAAGGGCAAATCTGTGGGTAGGTAATCTGACAAGGAAAAATCTCTGGTACCAGACATGTTGTGGCATGCTCATTCTGGGGTCACTGGAATAAACAGATCTGAAGATCCACTCAGATTAAGTCTGGGGAATTCAACGAGGAGGTCTTTGAGCTCTTGTCGCTGAGGTGTTGGTTGCAATGTCCTCCTCAAAAACCCTGTAGAACCCCTTGCAGTGGGCTCTAGTTGAAAGATAAAAGTGATGTGTGGGATAATGGGTGTAGGGCCAAGTATCCTTGTCCCAAGGAGTTAGTATCAAGAATGGATAGCTACATACAACCAACTTCAGTGCACAAGAGCAAGAAGAGATGGATCCAGGCAGTGTTCTGGACAGGAAACTAATATTCTGGTCAACAATAAGGACTGGGTGTGCATGGATGTGGTCATGGATGGGACCAGATTGAGAGCAAAAGAGGTTGAAGATGAATGGAATATTAGAATAGGCAACCACGTGTGCAGCCACCCATCAGACTTGGTTGCGACAGTCCATATCCTTTGTATGATATCCCTGTATGTTTTTCCCTTTCATATCCTTTGTCTCCCTTTCATCCCTTTCATCATGTCTTTGTGACCTCATGGTGGCATGAGCAGTATATAGTCTCTATGATAGCAGACTCGAACCTCAGTCTGTTTGCCCTTGCAACAACTGAGGTAAGCTCAATATATGATACTGTGTCATGGTCATACTTACGATGTATGATAGCTCCTTATCTGGCAGGTAATACACATACAGTCCGTTTGCCCTCGCAACAACTGAGCTCCTTATCTGGCAGTCCAAAACCTCTCGTGGCATCGCTTGTAGCCTTATAGGTTATAAGCCCCGAGTTCCTCACATAAAGAAACAAAAGAAAGAATCAATCAGTACCTCACCACCATGTCTATGACAATCCTGCTAACTACTGATACTCTTCCCAACAACATACCCAAGCTCAACGTGAAAGGTACCAACTAGGCTATATTCGCTTTTTGCTTCCAGGTGGCTGTCAAGGCAAAAGAAATGTGGGGCCATTTTGATGGCACAGCCACATCACTGATGACCCAGACCCCTCTGACTGCTGATGAGAAGGTCAAGGTGGATAAGTGGAAGAAAAATAAAGGAATATCAAAGCACTTACTCATTCAGCGCATTCCAGATTCCACTGTGCTGAAGGTGAAGAAGCTTGGTACTGTCAAGAAGATGTGGTCAGAAATCGTATGCGAATATATGGAGAAAGGGACTTACACGCAGACGGAGCTGTGGACTCAATTCCTTGAAATGAAGATAAGTAAGGGCAGAGATATCTGTCAGTTTTTGGACGGCCTGCGAACCAAACGAGAGGAACTAGCCTCTGTTGGTGTTGACATTGATGAAAAGGATTACCAATCTACTATCATTCATTCTCTTCCCAACTCACTTGCGAATTTTGCCTCTAGCCAGCTTGCCACTGCTAGCCTGTATGCTGTATCCAGAACCATTGAGCTGGACACCCTAATCTCACTTATCAGCAAGGAAGTGGATTGGCAGAAGACGAAACTCACCTCCCACAGTGATGGCAAAAATCGAGACGAGGTGATGGCTGTCATGCCACCCACCAGAGGGAGAGGACGAGGCCAAGGAAATCACCCTTACTGAGGAAATAAGCCCAAAAGTTTGTGCTGGACCTGTGGGTCTGATCAGCATCTCGCAGTGCATCATGACGAAAAGACAACTGAGGCCGCCAAAGCAGGTAGTGCAAATGCGGCCATACCTGCTGACAATGAAGAAGATGGCATCTTCGGAGTTTTCGACAATGATGAATCCCTACCTGACCTTGCATCAGTAGAGTCAAGCAATGATAAAGACTCACAGGATTCTGATGATGATGAATCTCTGCCTGATCTAGCATCCGAGGAGTCCAGCAATAATGAAGCCTCCCAAAATCTTGACGACAATGATGATTGGTTCTCTGTCACTGATGAGGATGACCCTCAAGGAAACACAGAGGATGACACTACGAACCTGATCAAGACCTCCTTTGTCACTGATGACCATGCTATGGAAGCCAGCGACAATCAGAAATGAGCCTATCACATTGACCTATATGACTCTGGCACCACTCGTCACATCACCCCTGAGCGAAACCGACTAATAGATCTCAAACCAATCCCACCCAAATCCTTCACTGCTGTGAACCAGCAGACATTTGCTGCAACTGGGATTGGTGACCTGGTTATAGATATACTGAACGGGATGAATGTGTCGCAGTTGCACTTGATGAAAGTGCTATACTCACCTGAGGTCAGATATACTCTGGTCTCTATCAGTTGGCTGGACAAAATGGGTCTTCATACAACTTTTGCCCAGGGCTTTTGCACTATCCAAAGTGCCGATGGAGAAACCATTGGTTGCATACCACAATCTACCAAGGGATTATATCGTGTCATCCATGACGATGACTATGTGGATGCTGTTGATGAGAGGATAACCATCATGGGATTGCACTGCTGACTTGGACACATTGCACTGTCCACAGCCCAGGAACTAGCTCTGGGTTATCCTATAATTTCAGAAGGATGGAAGCAGGTCAGATTGACCTTGGTGCAAGCAACAGAGGTTAAGGATGTCAGAAACACAAGAATCTTACTTCACAACTAACTCAACACATCTTATCTAATCTGATCTTATCTTATTGGAAATGTATAGAATGTTCCGGAAGGTTCCAAAGACGTCATATTAAGTAATCATTCCGAGACATTCTACCATATTCCATAGCACAGCCATAGTTACAGTATATAAACCCTTGCGTATCATGTATATACCTTACGCTTGGAATTCTCATCTCTTTGATTCATTCTCACTTTGAGTTTGAGTCTGATATAATTCCAAGTGTAACTCCTCGCCAAGTGCACTTTGCACTTCCTGACTTCCCACTCCCCTTCTCCCGTGATTCTTTCGCGATCACTCTTCTCTGCTTCTCTTCTATTCTTCACCTAGCTGGTCGAGCCCTTCGCTCCCACTAGCAACTCTTGAGCGGGTGACCAAGTCCCCCTTGCAAGATCTCTTTCTAGGTGTCTGTCAGACATTAAATCGACTTTATCCCGATGTTTTTCATCACGCTTAGCTGCGTTAAAGCCACCCAGGCCCAGGGTCAAGGGATTATAGTATGGTACTGCTCGACGGGCCCTGCATAGCATGGAAACAGCTTGAATACACGGTCGTCCGCCATATAAATAAGGATAACATTGCTTTGGGCATAGTGCACTAGCCCCTGTTCACCGGTGCAGACCGACTGGTGTGAACGGTTCTCATAGTGATAGTTGGGGCGGGTTCACATGATCACCTGTAACATCACGCTGATATATGCATCATTACAGCATAGTTCGACACCGGGCTCTACCTGTCTACACCCCTCTGCTGGAACCCACACCAGCCGAATCAAGCTGTTGAAGAAGCCATTATCCTGTCTGCCCGAAGAAGCTCAGAGTTTTTAGAGGTTCCATTATCATTTACCCGCATTCAGTCGTGCCCACCAGAGAGTCCGCTTGACAGAGCATCTGGCAGTGGACAGACACCGCATACTCTTTACACATCTCTCAGATCGGCAATGTCTGGTGCCGCCCCTGTCCGCGAATATGTACCCGAAATCCTCCGCCCGTATCAGAACACAGACCTTATGTTCAATGAGCAATATGCTCTCTGGATCAAGTTGTACGAGGAAAATCCCATCCTTCATGGTCTGTCGTTCACGCCTAAACCCATGTAAAGTCCTCTCTTGCACCATGCCCAAGGAGTTCTCAAGGATATGCAGCGAGATAGCCCTATACTACCACCAAGGCCACTGAGGTCAACAAATCGCCCCGCTGAGGTGCCCCAGGATAAGGGCAAAGGTCAGGCTCGCAGCCCTCTCCGCATTGTCATCCCTCCATACTGTTGTGAACGACTCGCTGCGTTCACCAGAGAACTGAACCTAACCGTCGGCTGAACCAAACCATAACCCTAGAGAAGGAAAGCTGATGACGGAGCTACCCGGCAGAAGGAAGGAATGCCCATGTCGTGGGCTGGCCAGAGCAGGAACCGTCGTAAAGCCTTTATGAGGGACAAGGGATAAGGCCTGAAGGCCAAGCCCTTAGCAGACAGAGGAGGAGCCAATTGACAAGTGGCTAAAGCTGGGGTTCCTGGCTTTAGGCCACTGGCCTTATATATTGCCTGGGTCTGCACACAGACCAAGCAGTACACTACTATACATGGTAAGGAACATGTCTATGGTAAGCATAATGAAGGAATGGAAGGACGGAGATTAAAAGAGGTCAGGCTGCAAGGAGGCGAGCCCTGAGATCTAGATCGTAGTCCTAGGAGATAGGATCGGCAATCCGAGGGTCGGGATCGAGATCCAATATATACTAATGGATACATAGGGGAGATTAGATCAGATCGGGAGATCTAGGAGGTGGCAGGATTGCTGTGGAGATCCGATGGAAATTGAGGGTCTAGGGTAGTCTAGGGTTTGCCAGGTGGCAACCTTGAGGTTATAATGTCATAGATGACGTCAGGGTCTGGACTCATCATGTGACTAGTCATGTGATTGGCCTCATGGAGGTCACGTGACATAACGAATGTGAGGTGAAAGAAGGTGAAGGGAAAGGAGTGTGGGAATAAAGTTAGGTGCAAGGGGATTCATAACATCAGTTGACTCTGACAGTCACTGAGGTGAGCCACTTCTTTGTACCATGTATCATTTCTCATAGCTACCTTCTCTAGTGATTCCATCACCCATTTCAACCAATCTCTCATCCAGTGTTTCCCCCGTCCATCTCATCACTGCTCGCTGCTTGTCACTGCCAGCCCTTTCAGCCAATCAGTCCTGAGGACATGAGGCATGCCCACAAGCATCCAGGTCATTACTGCAACACCACCTCCCGTCTTCGCTGCGCTCCCCATTCACTCTTTTGGCTCCGCAGCAACAGCCCTTTCCGTTGATTCCTCCCCCCCCCTGGCCTGGACCTGGACCCGGACCCAAGAACACGAAGACGTGTCGCGTCGCGCCTCGGCAAGCCCTCGGTTTCCTTTTTCAGTGAGGAACCCCACCCTTACCTCAGCAGGTCACGAGGTTGTCGCGACCCCAGCATCGGCCGAGGCGCGCGATCCTTTGACATTTGGACATGGCTGTGCCATCAGCAAAAAGTCCCAAAACTAACAAGGCCAAACAAGGTCTTGCTAGGTTTTGCCACGCTATTATGGCCATGCCAGAGCTTGCAAGGTCACGCTCTCCTCTCGCAAGACGATATCAACCTTAGTATGAACCATGCAAGGCTCTGCAAGGTCCTTTGTAAGGTTGTTGTCCGGCTGCCGTTGCTGTGTTTACCAAGTCGGAATACTCTGTATTGGAGTTCCTGTCACAAGCGTGTGCGCTCAAGCGCACACGCTTATTGCACTGACGTTCAACTATGCACTGACTCTACAGATAGGAATGAGCAAGCTCGGCCTCATCCCACCCCACATTCTCTCCGTCCTCCGCACCCAAGGCATCGTCTGCAATGTCACCATCACTGTCCGTTCCCTGCTCTTCTTCGACTTGTTCCAGCCCTGAGTATCCAAATTCATCCATTTTGTCCAGAAGTTCCGGGTCGATTGCTATGTCTTTGCTGCCGTTCTCGTCGCTTTCTGCACCATCTTCACTTTCGTCCATCTCAGTGCCCTCTTCCTCCTCATCTTCGTCTCCACTACTGTCTTCTTCAGTCCTGTCGTCATCCTCTGTTCCTGGACCACCCATCTCAACATCACCCCTTCCGCTATCATCTTCGCACTCCCATTCCTGGGTGCCTTCCAGTTCAAAGGGTATCTTGTCCAGCTCATCACGATCATCAAGGAGGCATCTGGTCTCTTTGCATATTGTTTTATGCCCAATGCCGCCACCACGGAATCGCATGAACATGTCTCTATCCACGAAGCTATGCATAACTGGGTAAGCAGCAATTCGAAACAATAATACCTGACTTCACATATTGACATAAAACCATTCCCAGTCCATTTGATTGTCCAATGGTTGACGAGCGATTGAGTGTTGTGACAAGAGGGTAGCGGTTTGTCCATATACGAATGCCGGGATGAGATGAACACCTCATATGACCAGTTCAGGATCTAGAAAACCAAATGCAGACGGATCCTTGCTATCATAGAAACTAACACGTGGGAGCTGTCTTGCTGTCCAGATAGATGTAGTATCCATGCTGCGTGCCAACCACCACACGAATAGAACATCCATTCGCCTAACCCGTCCCTCAAAGCGAACGTTCAAGTGAAATATTCCAATAATACGAGCATACCAGTATGGATGGGGGTGATCGCTGTCATCTTCATGTGCAAGAACCATGACATCCGCATGTGTGCGTGGATTGAGAGCATCTTGGGCTCAGCGTAAGTCGTAGGTTGTATAGTTGACACGGAGTACCTTGTGTCGGTATATTCGATTCTGGACAAAGCTGACCATGTTCCGTTGATGAGCCGTAAATGTCGTTTCATCCCCATCATAGTCAATACCTAGCAAACGGGATAAGAGATGGTTTTTCAGTTTGGGTATGAAGTCCTATCAATGCAGTGAGAATGTTGGTTAACTCGCAATTCATCTCGTCCAGACCTCTAGGGCGGGGTCATCTTTATTCTTACCACACCAAACAGAAATATCCCAGTAGTGCTTCTGAGACGTGGATATCTGATGATGGTCATCAGGGGAGCAGCGCAGGAGTTGTTCCTGGTCAACAAAATGCAAAAATGGAGTATTATCGTCCTTTGGGTAAGGGTTGCCAGACTTGGAGTGTCCCTCAGCGTCCTGTAGCCTATGGAGCAAACGTTCCCTGTACTGTTGCCTCGCAATACCTTGCGTGAACTTGATCTTGTTTGTTCATGCATAAAATCGTTTGACACGACGGTGCTCCAGCTCTCCCTAGTTACGCTCAAATTCATTAGTGAGAGGGGCATCAAACGAACTTCTATACCCACCACCTGCATTGAGTAATTATCTGTCGTTCCAAAAAGCCAGATGGATTTAACATAGTCACCAAGTGCATGAAGCTTGTATGTTGACATGTTAAAAGTTCGCCGCTTTGAAGTGTTACCTTCACTACCATCATTGCTTTGCTTTTGCTTGCCCTTTCTGCTCCCTTTTGCACTCTGCCAACGAGCACGAGCTGCTGACTCCCGTGGCAGATCAACTGTATTGAATTTGCCACATACGTCATTGCGAAACTTGCGGAGTGCTTTCCCAAGGCGAGTTGTACAGTTGTCGAAGTCATTGAGAGTCGTCTCAGTATGCAGGCGCAACTTGCCAAACGCATGCCACATTGCCAGTTCGAAGAGTAAGTTGAGAATCACAGTGTTAAATGGCTCTGGAAGGAGACACTCAAACACCGGGATTGAACACTAGAACATGAGCTAGAGTCACAGATGGAATACTGAAAAGATAAAAAGAACTACCTGCAATAGATCTTCAAAGTCCCGTGCGGCAAGCTTCATTAGTCCCGAGACATTGTTGCCAAACTTGCAAATGGTATCACATCCAAATGTGGGTACCTGACGATAGCTACCAATATTGTTATTATTTGCCGTGCAAGAATAAATCACTCTACCGTCTGTTGAGAGTTTGAATGGTCTCATGACCATATGCATAAAGGATGTGAAGTAAATGTGTGAGGACTGCTTTCCATATACCTAGCTCGAACTCGTGCATAAAATCGGGAACGAGCATCGAATGGAAATCAAATCCGAGATGCGAAAGTCTCTCGGAAAATGCATTCTAAGTACCAAAGTTTGTCAGTCGTTAGTAATCTTAGGTCTTATGGTATTATCCTCACTCGGGTAGGGACTAGAGATTGCTTTTGAAGCAGCCCCTCCACAGCTTGACTAATGATGCCTCGTCCTTGAATGAAAATCATCTTACGGACACGTTCAATCCAACCACGGCGCTGATGCCCATCAAGACGCTGGTGGTGTGTGTGCAGCCACCTGTCATGCTTGCCACCCAAACGATCGATTTTATCCTTGTCGATGAGGCATCGGGGACACGGACATCGTCCCAGGAACTTCATACACACAAGCAGAATTCTATCAAAGGGCAGAATAAGAATAACAAAATAGAATAAAATAAATACTTCTTATACTTCTCGGGGTAATCGGCAGCATAGGTAAAGATCCGGGGAAAGACACGGCGTAGAATACCGTCTGGGAACTTGATGACAATGCCTTTCTCGTATGCATACACAAAATCAGCGTCAAGTAAAAATTGCCACACTGCTTGCATAATCTCACGCTTGAGGTGTGTGAGTGTGGCAGCGGTAGCACTACAACGGAATGTGCGCAGATAAAAATCCTGTATAGTATCTGGTAACTGTAATTCGGAGCATCAACTATAATACCCGTATGTTAATTATACTACGTACCTTTGGAATGTATGCCAAATGATGGGCAGAGAATGAGGTGGGTTTTGCACGAGTGTACTTTGAGAGATTGCCGATAAACATGTACACTGGCCATAAAGCAGCGTTACCAAAATTTGCAAGATGTGTTGAATCGGACCATAACATAATGGCAGCAATGACAGTCTCCAGTGTACATCCAGATGCGTGAGAGGCAGCGGAGACCTGTGTTGCCTCACTAAGCATTGCATCGGCTGTATATATCTCTGATATGACACGTTCGGGTGGCTTGTCCTTGTCAGGTTGCCAAAAGAGTTTGAACGGTTTTGTGTGGAATGATTCTGCAGACACTTCCGCATAGGCTGACTTTAGGACTTCCGTGAATCTCCGGTAGTGAAGACCTTCAACCATGAATCTTGGAGCGTCGCCTTCAGATTGAAACCCAACTTTCTCACAGGGAACAGAGATTTCAAGTGAGGTTTCATGCCAGCCATCAGCTGGGGAAAGATGGATTGATCCTAAACCAGCCTGCATGCCATCCATACGTCTTGCTTCATAAGCGGCCCTAAAATCCTGTAATTCATCTTGACTAAAGTCATCAGCCAAGATGACATCATCAACAAGACGGTCCAGATCCCCAAGGGATTTCGTTGACGATGAGTTATAAAACCAATTCATTAGGCGGTATGTTGTTGCATTGAGAAATGGTGCAAAATATTGGTGATTAGCAGTCCCGAGAAGCGTCCCAAGCCCACTATACCATGGCTGCTGGTCAACTGGATTGGTATCATCGCGATCAAATGTTGGAGCATCGCAGAATTGGCCAAAGTAGACCGTATTCTCAGGGTCATAGGTAGGGAATGTATTTTGATACTGCCGAAAGAGATCAAAGGTATCAGGATCAGTCTTGAGCCATATTGAATTGTTGCCCTGAGAGGGTGGCGGGCTTGAAAGACAATGGTTGGTATCCACTGCGTTCTCCAGGTCATCTTCTGGCATATCAGGTTCGTCCAAGTGGGATCCAACTGGCATCATTGGCCCAGGGACAATATCACGGTATCGTTTGGGAATGCGACTTGGTCGCTTTGGCCTCCCCGATAGATGATACTCTGTTATGTCTCCATCGGGCTGAAGATAAGCATATTAAATGAGAATGTATTCAGTAAAATAACAATAAGTTACACTATATGTATGAGAGCTTCGAGAAGGGAGGTCCTTCTCCTTTCCAATGGGTGCTGGTGGACCAAGATGGTGTTTGACTTGTGTGACATCCTCCTCTTGTACCCGTTCACGGTGCTTTTCGAGTGCATCAGCAATTGCAGCAGTGTGGGATTTACACCATCGGCGGATATGAATCTGGAGACCACGTGGTTGGACCTCTGCTTGACAATGGGGACACTGTATTATGATGGTGATGAGAAATAGAATTTCTGAACACCCATCCATATCTGAACTATCTGAGCACGCAGTCCGTTTTGATTGCATCCAAGTAATTTCCTAATCCACCTGTTGATCTGGGTCTAAATTGTGTTAACCTGGTCCCAGATTCATGTTCAAGTGGTTTTTATGCCATCACACCTGTATTTCACAATATCCTGGTTCAAGTGTAGCTAACAAGCGTGTGCGCTTGAGCACACACAGTGTCTCGGCTGAACCTCACGTGATATCATATCCACGTGATATGGAGGTGGCAAATTATTTATATTTGTTGACTGATCCAAAACAACGAGCTGCCGCTACGCAGACTCTTATCTCCATATTGCCATTGATCCCCTATGTCCCATACTGACGACTTGTTGAATGCACTTGCAAGCGCAGGATACCAGAAAAAATCTAAAAGGTATAAGATTACAAGCACAGTTTTATTTGCACAATTAATCCCCAACAGGGCCGCTGACGATGATGGAGGTCACGACATGGAAATTTACCGAAATGCTGGGAAGAAGGCAGCAGCTCTTCTGGACCCCTTTGCCATACCTGCAAAAGCATTTCTTATTGGCATTCAGCATGACAGGGGGGGAAGAGTTGATGATACCCTGTAAAACGTTCATTCCATTTTGACACTCTAATTTACTATATCAACAGGGATCCGAGCATCATCAAGAGACACCTTCACTTCTATGATGGTATACTTCGGCTCACTCCAGGCTTACGAAGTGCGCTCGATAGCATGACGCCTCAACAGGTCACACAAGTCATTCAGGCGGTATGTATATGTGCATATATGCGCAGTTACTGATGACTCCCAACAGATCACGAAAGGAATGAGTGATGGACGTTCGACTGATCTCGCCTCCGTCAAGCACAGGGGTATCAAGTATGTTCCAGAGAATATGCACAGCAAGGCCGATGCGTTGGACCCACCTGTACCAGAGGTCGAAGACAAATCAATGCATGGGATTTTCCATCCACAACTTGGGCGATTCCTATGTCCTCGGCGGGAACTAGAAGAGTATGATGAGGACCCAGAATGGTATGTCTCAGTCCCAAGTATTTACGTAGTCTCATAACTGACTATTTTTTAGCAGCATGCAGGCATTGCAAGACGGCACCTTCCCCATGAAGTCATCAAGATGGCCAGCTGGCTTCTATGAAGAAGGTGTTTATGACCCCAGCGACAAGACGATTGGCTTGCTTCGGAATCACGCAGTTGTACAGGTAAGTTGAACTCTTTATCTCTCAAGCAATCTTATTTACAATGTGTTTAGTTCTATAAGCATTTGTTTCTCGGTCCAGCTGCAGTCACAAGTGACTGCCCTACTCGTCGATCAGCAAAGCCGTCAAAGAACCGAGCGTGGGGTCTCAATTCAGTTGATAGCCATATCATTGCATATGCCCACGTCATCATATATTTACTCACACAGCCATACTGTTCGGTCCTGATAACCTTTGTAGACATACATCACAGTTAGTCATGCTCAGCATTGGACGCAGACAATTGGCGACATGGATCTACAAGATCTTTACTGGCGAATTGTCGAGATTCTTGAGGACAATTCTGATCCATGGGTACGAGAGACCCTCAAATGGTGGAATAGGTGAGTCTGGCTGACATGTCCAATGCCAACTTAACTACTTTGACAGACACTGTAACTCGAGCAATGGGTCTATGCCCTTGACAGGCAAGAAAATGAACAATGACGCAACCAGTAGTGAAGATGATATGGCACAAGTCCGTGCTCGACGGGCCAGAGGACCCTCAATTGCGACAAAGAACAAGGCTCAAACCGATGTCACTGATTACGCTGACTTCAAAGCTCCTCCACCTACCTCTCGGCGAACTGAACGTGCCCCCCACAAAAAGGCCTCAGCAGATATCATCTTTGATGATGAAGATTCAGATGACGAGGGTCCACTTAGGATCGAACCCAAAGGTGCCCTTCATATCTCTATGACCTGGTCAGGCTCACAATTTGAACATACCGCAGCTCACAAGACAGCACGCATTATCTTGGATGATGAAGATTCAGACGATGAGGGCCCGCTTAGGACCAAACTCAGAGGTGCCCCCCTTGTCTCTACGGCCAGGCCCTCACAACGTGAACATGGAGTAGGCCAGAGGACCTTCACACATGTTAACTCAGACGATGAGGACCCCCTTAGGACTAAACTCAAAGGTGCCCCCCATGTCTCTATGGTCTGGCCCTCACAATCCGAACATGCAGCAGCTCACAAGAAGGCCTCAGCATGCGCTGACTTGGATGACAAGATTCTTCCTGAGGCCCTACCTAGGAAGGGACCAGCGCAAGTGAGCTATACTCTCCCAGCAAGATTGAAGCGACCCGAGCATGAGGGAGCCCGTGCGAAGTCCGTATATGGTCAGTCAAGGTCGTATCCACCTTCATCTTTGGTCAACGAAGACAACGGGCACAACTATGGTGATCATGTCGGTCAGGCTCACAGGATGCAGCAGGACTCCGATGTAGGCAACACTATTCAAGATTACGTCGATACTGCTGGTGGGGACAGCGATTTGACTGCTGGATCGCCACCTTCCCAGCTCCCTGATGACCTTGGCAACGAAGCAAGAGTTGATGGACAGGGTCATCATGTACAACCTATCCCCACCAAGCGCGTCAAACTTATCTTTTCAGCTGCCACCAAGGACAACAACGATACTGCTCCTCAGAAAAAGGCAAAGAAAGCATCCACGAGGGCTCAGGCAGTACCACCAAGGCAGAATGCAGCACGTGCAAAGCGTGCCAATGGCTTCTGAAATAGTGGTAGGCTTTCTGTGTCAACTGAACACTGGGATTAATCACATTCGAGTAGCACCAGGATCGCTTTATTTCTTGTACTCTCCAATGACTGCATTGCTCTGGATCACTTGCTCTCGCTCCCAAGGCCTGAAGACATCGTTTTCCCCTTTGTTGGACTCCCTACATGCTCTCTGATGACCGCACTGCATCGCATCGCATCACATCACTCTCACTCATCCTCGCTTTCACTTTCTTGGACTCTGTACCTCAAAATTGCCATTGAACAGGTTTCGTTCAGCTTCTTGTTCTCGTGGTATAACTTATGGTAATTATGTTTTTAGAGTACCATGTATACCAGCGCATACTACAGCTAATGTTATTGGGCCTTGCATGGGCCTTCATGCCTATTATTGTCTTGCATGACCTTGTAAGACTGGACTAGATGACAGGGTCTTGTGCGACCTAGTAAGCCCAAGCAAGGCTTGCAAGGTAAAGCCATATCACCTCAACCTGCAAGGCCCCACAAGCTCGGAGTGTTTCCCTGCAAGGTCTACCAGGACTGGTATACCTCACATGGCCTTGCAATTGGGCCTTGTTTGGCCTCGCTAGACTTGGGACTTTTTGCTGATGGCACCGCACAGGCGGCACAGCTTGTCAACTTAATTCTCGAATAATGATACTTTACTTCCCTCAGTGAAGACGGGCCAGCGACACCTTCCTCCTGTACTACTCCAACGACACGCCCAAATTCTCGCACCCTACATACAAGCCCGACCCGCCCTCCATGAATCTTTCCTACATCTCACAATCCCCCCCCTCCGCCAACATTGATGACAAAGTGCCCGTTCTCCTATCACCTGGGCGAGCAACACTCACCTCACGCGTCGCAGAACGACTACCCAACGGACAGCGCTACGCGCTGCCACCCGACCACTCGCTCATCACACCCACGGCAGGGCTCGTAAGATACTAGTACTTCGGATTTAGTAACCAATATACATACATACGATCCCGAAATCCTCAGTCACCTAGCACATCCCGAGCAACAGCCAAAGAGAGCTCTCCATCCCACGACCGTAACCCCACGTAAGTCGCCAAACCTCTCCCGACCTAAGCGTTCATTTCAGCTGTTTTGCAGAGGCTAGTCCGATTTCAGACAAGTCGGCTAAAGCAAAAACCGAGTAGTTTCCGAACCGAGTAGTTTCCGTGATACTGACTGGCTGATTTCCCCTTTTACTGAGACGCCACATGAGCCATCAATTGCCTTGTGCTGAATTTCATAACTACGTACGTATAATCCTGTGTTCAGGATTTTATACATATACATTCTCCTTGGGGTGTCAACACCAGCCGTCTTATTCCTCTCCGTTCGTCACTTCGTGTCCCTACCCGTTACAAGCCTTCACAGCTGCAAATACAAGAGTCTAGCAAAGTTGTTACAGGTAGGTTGTTGCTCTGTCGAGTATCCTGCTCACCCGTGATACGCATTCCCTTTTCTTCAGACGGAGAGTGCAATCAACGCACTTTCGGTGATCCGTCCTTAGTGGTGACTACGATGGCAGACGCCCACACCCCATTGATGCCTGCCTGGGCATTATTAGATACTACTCCAACTCAAGGACGTACCTTCCAACGTCCTCTGGGCGCACTCGAATTTGCTTTCTTCTTGGAAGGCCTCTTCAATGGAAGCACAGACAGCATCCAGCACTTCGAGCTCCGTCTCCCAGGCGGTTCGCAAGATGCACACTTGTTTTCGGCGATCAATATCACGAAGGCGTGGGAATCTACCAAGAGGCGTTACCCGCTCATGGGAGCCACTGTACGGGATACTGGCGCCCCCCTCCATCCCCGGGAAGTTACGTCCTCGAAGGCGGACGGCGGTGATAGCAATGGCAACGGCGACGGTAATATGGATC
>JBBPKS010000184.1:0-17991 GCA_038089355.1 Pulveroboletus ridleyi | reverse complement strand
ATGAACTCGACGAATACTTGCGAGAACCAATTGAAGTTGTCCAAGATCCCCTTCAGTGGTGGAACGTGAATAAGCAGAAGTATCGAAACCTTCACCGTATGGCTCTCGACTATCTCAGCATTCCTGGTGAGTTCGTTTTCATCATTGCATGATCATAGCTTAGTCTTGGGCTATGCCCATCTGTCTAGCGACATCCACAGCCGTTGAGCGAGTATTCTCGCAGGGACGGCAGCTTTTGCACTTCACCCACAACAGGTTGTCAGCACAGTCTATACGAGCATTCTTATGTCTTGGATCATGGATGTGACATGATCTGGTGTCCTCAAGCAATCATTTGGCAGCAGAAAAAGAGGAAAGCTGCTTCGGAGTAGCTATCACCAGCTATTAGTACGTATAGTATGAGTTCTAGCGTCCTGGTTAGTGAGTATGCAAAGTGACCTGCGGGCCAGCCCTCCACACCGCGGGTAACAGGTCATACCGCGGGTAGTACGGGTCGGTGTTGACCCGTACCCGTTGCGGGTACGGTGTTGGCGGGTACGGGTACGGTGTTCATTCACCAACCCGCGGTGTGACCCGTGAACAACCCTACGAGTCGACGCTACCTGTGATTGTCATCTGTGGCATTGGCGTCAGTCTCGATTTTCGGTGTTTCACCGGGAATTCAATCCCTTCATAACAGCTACATGCATGTTCCCGTTTTTTCTTTGAGTGGGAGCCTCCCATTTGATCCATCACACCGCGAAAGGAAGTCCGAATCGGAGCACTGACCCTAAATCTACGCGATCATTGCACGAGGACTCGTGAAGCGGACATGATGCGGCCATGTGTTGGGAAGGGTTTCTCCCAGCCATACTGCACCCTCAGAACCCAGAAAAATGGCACGCCCGACTCCTGACTCTATGTTCAATCTGGGTTCCATCCCCGCCGAGAACTATGGCCATCCCGACACGGTAAACGAGTCAACACCCCTCTTGCCCGGCGATGACGAGGAAGCGGTCTCCTCCGGAGCCCAAAGTTCCAATACGAGCACTAGGGCAAAAGTGACGCCCCTCCCGAAGGCCCGGTTGGGTGCTCTCGTCGCAGTGCGCATCGTCGATCCCATTGCATACCAGCAAATATTTCCTTACATCAATCAATTACTTGCTGATATGCACGTTGCAGAACCCAAACAGGTTGGGTTTTACAGCGGTCTAGTCGTGCGTACAGATAGTGAGAGTCTGAATCTGGAGCCTTTCCGTTGACATCCCTCTTGCCTTGCTCCATTATAGGAAAGCGCCTACTCGCTCGCTCAGTTGTTTTCAGTGTATCAGTGGGGCAAGATATCAGGTCAGTGGATGTACTCGGAGCGCACCACGTAGTCCAATCATTCGCAAAGATATTGTTGGTCGACGTCCTGTCGTATTTACTGGCCTCATTGGCATCGCGGTGACAACTTTGGCATTTGGGTTGTCTACATCGTTTGTTGGTATCGTGACATCCAGGTTTTTTGGTTGGTTTTCATTTCATCTGTCACCGGCTATCATACTCACATCCCGACAACTTTTAGGTGGATTAGTCGCCGGAAATGTGGCTGTTATCCACTCTATTCTCGCCGAGATCACGGACGACACGAATCAGGGCCTGGCAGTGCCAATCTATAGCCTTTCGTGGCCAACAGGGACTATCATTGGGTTCGTGTGTCCTCCTTTTGTTTTTGGAACCCGTTAAACCTAGACGGCCGAGTATTCTATAGACCGCTCATCGGTGGAATGTTGGAGAATGCTGGACAGCGCTACCCACAGTATTTCTCCTGGAACATTTTTCTGGAACATCCGTATCTCCCACCTTGTATGGCCAGTGCTGCATGTGCACTTTTTGGCACGGCCCTGGGGTATGTGTTTATCGAAGAGGTATGGATTTAGAGAACGTGGAGAGCGCATATGCTGACAACTCACCTGGGGCATTCAAAGACACTGCCAAGTAAACGAAAGGATGCAAGTGCAGGCACGCATGTTTCATCTGCCTCCAGACCGCACACAGGTGCAGGCTCAGATGAGGCTGAGTCCATCAGCGCGATGGGGCTGTTGTCGATACCTGCGATGCGCGCGTTGACGCTCTCTGGATTCGCACTGACTTTCATGAGCCTTTCATTCGACGTCGTATTCACCCTATTCTGCTACACACCTGTCAATGTAGGCGGTTTAGGACTCGAGGTGAGTGTGGAGTCTATATTCAATGGGTTCACCCACGACCACACGTGCCCTTGTTTTTATTATTATTTGCCATTGACGTTCTTCCAACAGCCCTCGATGATTGGAAATGTGCTTGCGCTCGCGGGAGTCCTCGCCGTAATCCTCCGCATCTTCTCCATGCCCTACATCTTGCGACGTTTCGACTATGCCGATACGTACAATGCATGCATGTACATTTGGCCAGTTGCGTTCGGCACGCTTCCGCTCCTCAACATCCTTGCTCGTGCACGCCTGCCGTCTCATTCCGATGCCGTGCCTATGTCTGCACCAGACCCTGCATCTGTACTCGTCTGGATCGGTCTTCTCACCGTGCTCGGTCTGTCCAAGATTGCAGCCATTCCACATAGCCTGAGTATGCTCCTCATCAAAAGACACGCCCCCTCTCCGAGTGCACTTGGGCGCAGTAACGGACTGGTTCAGTTTTCAATGTGTGCTGGGCGCGCTGTGGCACCGATCGTAGTGAGCACGTTGTTTACCGGGGTGAATGGGATTGAATGGGTGAGAGAGCGGGGACTGGGATGGATATGGGTGGTGGGAATGGTTGGTGGGGGTATTGGTGGGGCGAGGGTGACAAGAGGAATCGGAACTGGAACTGGAGGGAATCTGTCTTGTTGAGGGAAATAGGAGTGGGACATGCAAAGTATACTAGAGTTGATGGAACAGTGTCTCAGCGTACCGCACAGAGGAGCTTGATGGACGTGACGGCCCTGGATGTGTCATAGCAGGACCTGGATGCGGTGCGCCAACTCAATATCACCCTTGACAGCCTTGATGAATTCAGGCCCTTCGTGCCGGCCTCGCCACCAGGTACCTCGCCTACTTTCCCCATAGCAGCTTCCACAGCCAACGCGCTCGAAAAACGCCACCACAATCGCCTGTTTCCCCACTGGCCCGCCTTGGCCCCAAACGCTGCACTATATCCATTCGAGTACAATGCTCCAGCTCAGCGATAAGCAGCAGGGGAGTCATTGTGCCCGTATCGGGCGGACGTACCACAGCCAGATGAGTGTGGGGATTATATGGCATATACGCTTGTCCTGCGGCGGATTTGGGACTGATCGGGGCCCGGCTTCAAGTTCCTCCACACCATCCTCACGACTCCGACTCCGAGAAGTCGAGAACCGGCAGGCGGGAGGAGGTGAGGCCCCACATGGCGTTAATGCTCGTTTTGCAGAAACGGTGCCTTGGGGAACGTATGTGCGTATAGGGGACGGTCGGTTTCTGGGGGGGGGGCACGGGCGAATGTAAGACTCGTTTGGTGGAAGCTCATGCATGTTCTAGGACGGGACACGAGATTATGTTGCGGCCTGAAAGGAATGTTTTGGTAAGGATGGGAGAGATGAGTGGACGAATGGCGATGGCGAGGATGCTAGAGCCACTCGAGATATCGCCGAACGTACCTCGCCTACGAGTACCTCATCCATTCCTTCATTTCCTCTTCTTCCTCGCTTTTCTCCCGAAATGGCCTTGTCGCAGCCAAATGCACACAGCGCCGAGTGCCTGCGACCTCAACTCGCCCCTGTTTATCACGATGAATGCACCGGCTGGCCTAGATGATCGGCTACTCGGGTCGCAGTTACGCACATTTTCACGTACGTTCATTCTAGCATCGTTTGGCGCAGAGACGGGCTACCTTGCTCGGCTTCGGAATGGGTACGACGGGGTGCGTTTGGGGGAGTGCCTAGCCCCGATTGTGGATACGTTAGTAATGGGCGGGGCGGGGCGTGGGCCATGATGGGGATAGAATGGAGCACGTTTAGCCGGTATGTATAGGACCTGCTGTGGTGGATGTCGCATGGTTGGGCGAATGTGTGTCTGTGATGGAAAGGAAGGAGCGGGATAAGCTGTCCTGGGCAATAAGTGAGCTGCGAGGACGGATGGGAACACACGCCTCGAGAAGTGAATGCGAGCCTGACGGAACCCAGTGGGAGAGAGCGAGGCGACCGAGGCCGTTGGGGAATCACGCCGACCAGGGATTGGGTAGGTGAAACACCACGAACGAGTTGAGCTATTGGCCAGAGTCGAGTAGGAGGAAGCGGCGCGATAGGAAAGAGGTCCAGTCGGACAGAGACCGTATTAGCCCAGTTTGAAAGCACCTCTGTAAACAGTGTAAAGCTCATTGGTCTTCTTCATCCGATGATTGTGGGATAACGACTCACCATCGTAACGCCAGGCGACCCAAGAGCAAGGAGAATGGAGATAGATGACGCTGGCGGAGAAATGGGACAACGAAGATGCTGTATGTGTAAGTACCGCTGGTGGTACTAAACGTATGATCGCAACTTCCCTCGAGGCTAACCGGCACGACGACATACGTTTCTTTTCCGCCCATCCTCTCTTGCTTGTTAACTTGTGTCTCGAGTTGCGAATTCACAGCATGCTCAGTCGCCCGACCTACCTAGCAAGTTCTGAGTTTTCATCGTTGGTCAGCGCAGCCTTGGCCATTTCCTCACACTTGTTCGTCTCGTGCAATCTCACACCCCCTTTAGCATTAGAATCGTATTCCCTTTAAACGTGATTCTGCGGTCCCGATCAAATACCCCGGACCAACCGACCACTCTTCCGTCTTGCATACCGGGCCATTGCCGGCTACCCTCGTCCGCACTGACAGTAGGAACCCTGTCCAGCCCAGACATCCGCATGATGGTCGCAAGAGAAAAACGGAGGAAACTGAGCATTGAATATATGGGGCGTGTCTGGGGGTTAACGTGGTCCAGTGACGCACCTCTCCCACATGGAACAGCACGGTTCGGGTACTCTTCTGGGAAGATCAAATCTTTGAAAAGTGCGTCGTCCTTCTTCCTCGGTCCCGACGGATCGTGGATGACATTCTGAGTCGTTCAAGTTCGTTCTGATCAGGGCCCAGTGTTCATCTTGTCGAGCGGCTACAATATGCCCAGAAAAGGTGTGTACTTGAAAGTTTCGAACGAACTTAGAGAGTTCATCAAATAGCGGGCAGGCTTGATCGAGGCTGTGGTAGATGGCTTCTTGTCCGTGTCACCTGCTCCTCATCCATCTTGAGCCACGTAAGCGGCAGGCGTCTGGTATTGGCCAAGCCGCCACTATCAGTAAAAAGATCATCAAAAAGTTGGTGCATGTGAGTAACTCTTGCTAGCAGTGGCGCTCGAGGTTAAAAATCTCGACACTGGGCACGCAGATGAGGCATATGCTTAACTACGTGCCCTGCCTCGTGCCCTCTTTTCCCTCCAAGCTGCCAAGCGAATGAGACCGGAGGTAAGCCCTATCTAACTCCTTAGAATACTGTACCTACTCACTGTACCCAGCTCACACAGCCCGTTCGTTAGCTCCGCGCCTCGACCGCCTACACGGGCCTAGCTCCTAATGCTCTCACGCCCAAGCTCTCGCACTAACCCAAAGAGGGCAGATACTAGACAAACCATTGCGTTAGGGCAACTGATCAGGTGTTTATATAGTTCCCGAGGCTGTTATATCGTTTTATCGCCTCATGATCATCCGTCGGCGATAGTCAGAATCGCGCAAGGCATCAACACGGTAACAAATCCAAGAGCCATGTCTCACGATAGCTCGACCTAATATATTAATGGTACGTACCACTGTTACATATCTGGGCGTCCATACCCCAACCTAACCCTCTTATATGCTGTAGTGTGACCATGGAACAAATTCACTGTGCCAGGCGCATCACACCTCGTAAAGGTTAGGACGCAACGTGCATCGTGGGCCAAGCCCCCTTATTTTAAACCCTCGCTTTGCTAGGCTGCCCTTGCGAATTCCGCAACTCGTTGAGTGTACCCAAGGATGCCCCTTCTTTTGTTCGGCATGGACGCCGCGAGTATCGCAACAGGCTTCCAGCAGAACGACCGCTTGGCTGGTGCACCCAAGTTCCCGCTTCTTTCTGCGATCTCTTGATCTCATAATACATCACAGTTGCTCTTCTCACCCTCTTCGCATACGATTTTGGTGAGGGACATACTTTTGTGTGAATACCTTTATATCAAACTAAAATATGTGGTACCAGTCCTCACGCTTCCAGGCGAAGTAGCCTCCCGCCTTTGATACGATATGTGGAACTCTGACACTCTGTGTAGATGGACTACATTTGGGTCAGCAAATTACGGTGTTCGAATGGGCGACAAGCCTCTGATAAGATTACAGAACAAACGCTGGAATGTTGTGTCTATATTATATCTCCCTGTGCGTGTTGAGCTCATGCCCTGTAAATCTCCTGAAGCTAATTGATCCTGCCATTAGATCCGTTATTTTGGACTTTTCATTCTAACGTATGTAAATATTTACTCTGGCCTGCAATGGATGCTGACACTGACAACACGTCAGAACATTTACGTTGAGTGTGTTCAAGCCCAGAAATTTCCAGATGAATACGCTGACTCGATCCATCCACAGTGTGGAGTTCATTCCTAACTGTCTCTGCAAAAGTGAGCCTTCATATCCCTTTTATTGCCAATATTGTTTCTCAATCGGAGAGCCTGTAGACGTATGTACTTGACTTCCATTTACCATAGAAAGTTCCAAGCCACTGACACTCGTTTATTAGTTGTGAGCGAATTGTCCAATATCCCCCTTTCCATCCTGTTCAGGGAGTCCTCTCAAGGTGAAATACTGTATATTGCTACGATGTGGACATCTCTTGTTTGGATTTCTTCCGCGGGCAGTGAGTTTTGTGCTGTTCCATCTCAAGTGTGATAGTGTATAATGGTGATCCGAGTGGTCATGACCCTCCGTGTTTGGGCAATGTACCAGAGGTCGAAGACAGTTTTTTACGTCCTCTTCATACTTTGGGCCCTCATGGTCATTCCATTATTCATGAAATATGTTATTTACTCTCGAAAATTATCAGGTATGTCATCTTTGCATATTGTACTAATGAAACGACTGCCGCCATCTTATTTACCAAATGTTATTACAGTGACCATGGTTCCGATGTTGGACTTTACATATTGCAGGCCAATCTTTCCTTCGGTGACCTGGACCCGAGTTTCCGCACTTCCCGAAGTTGTCAACGGCGCAGTGATGTGCATACTGGTGATCTACCAATTCGCAAGGCGGCTGTATGAGAGGCGCAGGGCGACTAAGAGGTGGCAATTCAGCCCTCATATGAATCTGCTTGCTCTCCAAAGTATCATCTACCTTATTCTGTGCGTCCCTTATCCCATCATCTTGCTTCATTTCCTTTGGCCGTCCGTCTGTCTGACGGTGACTCCGTGTTAATAGCATCGTTACTTTCAACCATGCTGCGATGCTTGTCGCCCAAGGAATTCATCAAACATCAGGTTGGCGGACGCACATTTTGGTCCCTTTGGAATATATCCCTGTGTTTGCTCTCACTCCTCGATTCATCCTGAGCATCCGGGCGCTCGACCCCAACGAACATCAATACATTCAAGGCCATTTGCCTAGTTCACCGGGACCACGCTATTATAATCACGGGATGATTATCTCAATGAACACGAGGCGACCCAGGAGCGAGGAGAGTGAACCAGATGAAGATGTCCAATGCCCAAGTGGTGAATAACCATGCGACCTGTCAAGCAAGGGGTATGACAAGAACATGTTATTCTATGCTGCGCATTTTTTTCTCTTTCCATTCCCTCTTTGAAACAAGTTCTTCGCAGTCATCAGGGATGTCTAGATCCCTTGACTTCCAAGCTGGGGGCGAATACACCGGTCACATTGTAGAGTTTCTTGGATGATTGTAACGGCCGAAACGAATATACTGCTATCTGAACGTCATGTATGTCTCTGCAGAGATGATTTATGATAATATAAACACCTTCAGCTTCCAATGGGCCTGCATGAGATCTCCATTGTTGCTGTCGCTGTGGGTGGGACGGCTGCCTGATGTGCGTGCGGTAACGTGGTTAGCGTGAGTAAGTATGAGTTTCACTGCAGCCACATCATAAATCTCAAGCTCCATTTTTACTCTTCATACCAGGAAAATAATAACAGCGTCCTTTCCGATCTGCCCTCGTTCTATGCTCTAAAACACCTCAGGCACCACTTATCGGATCTTTTGACCCCTTTAGGCTTCGAGTTTTCGACACCGCGAATCATCCGTGCAGCTCCAGAGGTCCGAATGTTCCAGCCTGTCTCGACTCCAGCCAAAAAAGAAAGCAACTACTAGAACTACCATCATCCCATATGGATGAAGAGGAAGTCCCACTGTCCCAAGAGCAAGGGTAAGTTGTCCTCTGTAGACTCCCCATTCATGGGGATTTCACGGCATTGTTTCACGTTGACTCGATCTCGTCATTGTCATTGGAAGGTCTTTGCTGTTGTGCTTGTAAGCGACTGTCACCTGGCCCGGAAGTTTACTAATGTTTCCTAGGTGGTGGCGTCCCTTATTTCTTTTTGTGACACTGTGAGTAAGATATGACAAGCCTGCTCATCTGTCTCGCTAATCAGTGCTTCTTGGATTCTCCAGCCAGCGCCGTGGTGCCCCCAATCATTTGTATTTCTCACGCTACTTGGCAGGTCCTTGCAGGGACAGGATCACAGCCGAGCAAAAGGGACCAGCCACGTCTCATGTGCGGCTCCGGTAGGTTGCTATCTACTCATGAACGACCGTGGTCGGTGTTTGCTTTTCTGCACCGCAGCTGCAGCGGATTTGCAGAATACGGAGCGCCTCGTCTGTATCGAAAGAATGTTGTTGCTGAGGACCTTCAGGTGTGCGGACAGTGCGGCGAAGATAAACTTTGTGGGTCAGAACTTGAAGGGCCAAGGCTGTCAATGCCGTCGGACCTGAGGTCCACGAAAAGTGAAATGGAGTACAGGGACATCGCAACGCCTTTGGACCCTTTTATCATGGAACCACTCGCGTCGACAAAATACCATTGCTGTCCAACCTGTGACTTCCATTGAATCGTAACGCATTTGGGTCTTGACGCGCCCACCTGATCACGTCAAGTACATACTATCCCCAAGAACGACACTCGAGCATAACTAATCAACGCTGTTCACACCTACCACAGAACGCATTCGCTCATGGGAGCCATTTCACTCGCGTTCGTTTTACACGCCCTTCCCGCTCTCTCAGGCTTAGTGATCTATTGGTATACCCGTGGTTTTGTGACCGATCATATAATTGTGGATTCTTCAGTGTGATGTGGCATACTTACTCATCATCTGCCGGCAGGTCTGCTCAGACGAGTTACAGGAGAGCGTGTCCGTTTTTCAGGTCATAGAGTATGGCCCATATTCTCAGTCTGGCACCACTGACGGCATGCCCAAGAATTTTTTTTCTTGAGACGGTCAGTGACTGCGACAGGAAGCTGCATCCATTGGACAAAATAATCCTGATCAAACAGCTATCGGCACGTTCAGCACATGGACGAGGATCATCATATTGGCCGTGACCATATGAATGGCGGTTTGACCCCAATTGCCGTTTTGTCCGATGGGGGGTTGTCCCGACTTCCATACATCTCCCCACAAGACCACCTGATGAACACCGCCTAATGCCAACACGACATGCTACAAAGTCGAGTTGTTTGGGACGTCTCCTCGTAACAAGCCTCTGTCTGGGACAGATCCACGGTGGAATGAATCCTGGGCGCGGCACATCAACTTGGGGTCCCGTCCACTAATCATTAGGGTGGCAACGAAGGTCTAATGGAAGGATGTTAGAAGCACCATGCCTCCGCAAGACAAGTCAGCCACTGGACTCGATAGGAACCCCGTCCCTCCCTTTTTTATGGATCCTCCCCGTCTCCACCTGCAGCCAGCCGTGTAACCCCACTGCCCCCCGCTTGAGTTACCCTTTGTCATTGTCGACGTCGATCCCGAGATCGACTTGGTGTGTGATCAGGTCGTCCTGGGGGATCTAGTCGAATTGGACGATCAGCCAGTGCAACGAGCAGAACCAGCACCAGTGCTAGAACGAGAGTGCAAAGATCCATCGGAAACCCACACCTTCACCTCCGATGGATGTCATCAATCCAGGCAGTCCCTACCCCCATATCCCAACTCATTCGCGACGCAGAGGCTGCATGGGAAGCTAAACACATACGGCCGAGCAAAACTCTCGACGGGGCTGTTGCAGAATATAAACAGTGTTACCAAAGGGCACCGTCCCCTGGTTTCGACGAGTGGTGCGTCCATCCCGACGATTTGGTGTGTCGCGTGCAGGAGATGCCGGGGTAATTCATATCTAGGTGGGACTGACGACGAGAACATTTCAAGGACATCGAACCCTTCGGAGAGACCGATCCTGCCGAATTGGCGCTCACCCCAAAAAGGCCGCAAAGTTGGCGTTTGATTCTAATCCAGATCGATATGCGGAAGGGGCATTCGAGGGGGACATCCCAGGGAGAGAGCTGACGGGGGCGTTGGATAGGGACATATGGGTCCTCAAAGTCGTCGTGGATGCATATGCATCAGAGACGACTCGTCACATTTGCAAATACGCTCGAGGGAAATGTGAGTATGTTATACGTGCCCAAGAGTGCGGAGGAGTCAATCCAGGTCGGCGAACCAGAGTCATTCCGGCTCGCGTCGGTCAATCCAGTGGGATAGATATTGCGTCTTCACTTTCGAGTAGACAAATAGAGTGGGGGAACGTGCAATCAGATGGAGAAGTTGTGCGTTTGGGCCGTTCCAAGTGAGGCGTACTCGCTTGACTGTTCGGTTGTTCAAGGTGGACGGAGCGGATGGTCGGGTCGATTCAACTGTTTCATGACGAGCAACGAACTCGTCTTCAAGGCAACCATTTATCCAAAGTAGTGCACTGGATCTACGAGGGAAAGGTGGTCTGACCGTCCGCTAGCACATCATCATCTTGGGATGGTTTAGCGTTCCGGGCCATTGCTGGAGTATGTGCGGGTGTCGAGTTTGTATCGGGCGTCGATGGACTGTGTGAGCTGATGGGAACGTGTAGTGCGTCTTGCTGGAAGGTGTATTACTGCGGCCCGGGACTCACACGACTTATTCATCAACTGCATCAACATTAGGAGCACCACCTGGCTAGTAAGCGCGAGACAACTACATAGACGTGACGAGTATGCATACCGCCATCACCTGCTGTCCCAACAAACTCGTGCGTCGTCATTATTTTTTTTGTTCTGTTCTTTCCCAAGCTTGAGACTCGTTGGATCAGGTCCACCGCGACGATCTGAAATCGCTTACGTTGCTGCCGTTACGACCTCGTACGTTGGTCTTCCACGTCCCCCGAGGTTCCACCGCAGTCCCCTTGATCGGATCAATGATCTCCCCGTTTTTCTTTTCCATTCAATCTCTAGCGTGTGACGCCAGAGACAGGGCAATTGGATGAAAAATAAAGTGGGGAGGTCATTGATACAATCAAGGGACCTGCCAAGTGTTATTGCTCAGCCTCCCACTCATGAGTCGTATCCTGGTCATATAGGGTGACTGCAAGAATTGAGTGGCGAAACTCTAAGCAAGATTGCACGAAAAAAAGTTTTTTTTTTAGCAAGCAACGCACAGGCCTTATTCGGGACTGGATGTCGACGTCGGTCAGTTTGGTCCGCGATGCTGACGGTGCAATCCAGTGAGTATAAATATAATTCACTAAATTACTATTACTTCGGTGTGTCTCTCTTCAGCCGCGGGAATGAGAAAAGTGCTAATATCTAAAGTCTCGGTTCTTACAAACAACGTGCTGACTGGGACTTTTAAAAGACCCTTATTATATGCTGTACAGGGCCGGCTGCCTCCTCATGCTTGGCCTGAGCTTTCGCAATAAGCCGTCGCTTACTCATTAATCACGTCATGGGGGAATAGTTGATACACCAGGCAGTATACTTAACTACCAGGTCACTCCCATCCTCCACCAAGCTCTTCTATCCCCATTGAATTGTTCGGTGCTAGTCTTTGCGCAAAATGTCCTCCACCCTGGTGCTCGTTTTCAACCAGAATAAAGATTATGTACCCAGTACGGTCGTCCACATTTCTGTTCCGCGATTGATCTTATAAGATAGCACAGTTTTGGCGATCGCCATCGCCGTATATGATTACAGTGAGTTGTATCCGGCCCTTCTCACTTCAATCTGATAATCGCAATCCTGTCGTGGCAGCCCTCACTTTTGCGAGAGAGGTATTTCAATTTACTATTCGGTGTTTGCTTGCTTTGTGGCTAATTACACGCAAAGGTGGACTACATTTGGGTAAGAATGAAACGATCATCGGCCAAGTTGCACAGCCCTGATAACATCGCAGTCCAAACCATGGACCTGGGTATCTACACTGTTTGTCATTGTAAAGGCCCCATGGGATGCGCTGCTTCACGTCTTTCGGACTAATTATTCTGATAGGCTCGTTATATTGGTCTTCTCTGGGTTTTGTAAGTCTATGGTTTCCCCGACGCATATCTGATATGGTTGACTTTAAATTCATCTCAAGGGCGGGTGTTGTTGGTCAGTTCGAGAGGGTTGATTGCACGCCCCGACGGTCAGACTGACCGAATAGTAAATTCGCAGCCGGCCGTTTCCTGCCTGGGTTTACTGTAGTCAGTTTCCGCCAGTTCTGCCTGTAATCCGTGACTAATGATCGTATTCTGACAGACGTAGGTACTTCAGGTGCGCGACTGTGATAGCAATGCTAACGTTCGAATAGGTGTAAGCTTCCCCCTCCTTGATTGACCCTTCAAGAAATATGGACGCTGTTCCGAAGGTACGGCACTGGGAATGATTTATTTATGGGGATATGTCCTCTTTCTCGCCGCCGCCGATTGTGAGCTGTCATGCTCTCTAACCTAATTTCCTCTGAGCTGACTTCAATCATAGTGTTGATGATTCTGCGCGTTTATGCAATGTGGAATCAATCGAAAAGACTCCTCGGAGTTCTCCTCTTCCTTTATTTGGCGCCAATAATTGCCACTGGTGTCTGGAACGGTGTCTATGCAGACCCTACCAAGATCACGTCAGGTGTGTTGCGAGCAAACCTGGACTACTGCATGCAATCCAACTCAAACAGCGCTAAATAATCTCCGGCGGAAATAGAGCAAACTGTCATTCAGACATCTTGTGAGCTCTACGTCTCGGGACCCTTAGCAATATACACGAAAATTCCCCAACTCGTTCTCGGTGCTACGCTGTCGATCCTCGCCATTATCTCAACCATCAGACAAGCGGTTGAGATGAGCCAACTGACGGGTCACTGGAAGATCAATCGATACATGAATCTGTTCATGAGAGAAGGAGCACTCTATTTCGTCTTGTACGTTTCCCTTTTTTCGTTGCTGTCACTCCTACCTGTCGATCCTCTTCACTCACTCTCCCTCATCTACACACGAAGACGTGACTAACTCTTCGAATGAACTAGGACACTATTCTTCAACTTCATGTCTGCGGTCCAACTGCCTATCAACCTGTTCACGGAAATCCTGTACATGGTTAGCGAGACGCTTTTATATGTCATCATGCCTCATTTCATCATCGGCACACGGGCATTGTATGACCGTGACCGTCGGAGGCGGTGGGAGGGGATGGACACAGGATTCGGAATGGTCTCCCAAACAGTGTCTCACTGTGACAGGCCTTCCTCTGCGCTTGTATTTGCAGATCCCAGACAAGAGGATCATGCGATTGAGAGCAGCACTAGCGACTCGGAGGCGATTCCAGTCGGGGATGGTGCATGCCAGGTATGATCAATCGAGTGTGTGGGTCACCGCAAGGTGACGATTCCCCGCGCATCGGGATGTGCATATGAGCACCACTTTACTTCTTCCAATCGTTTATATTAGGACGTCGACACTCACACGATGCACTCGATTACTTACAGCTGTCGAGAACCTTTGGACCATGCTTGGTTGTAACATTACAATAGTCTCGCGGGTGCGGACAAGGGCGTCCGCAGCCTCTGGTGGAGACATACGGTCCATCACCACTTCGTATTATAGCAAGAATAGCCCGTTGAATACATGTTTACTGGTTGAAACAGGACGAACCTGCCCCGGTGCAGCCTCCGCGTGATACATCTCCCTGAGCCTGATGCTATCCCGTTGAATAATATTAGCGATCTCTTAAATAACTAAGTTACGAGAGTTCTCTGCAGTTAACGCCAGGGCAGTAGAGGGTGGATAATCCTTCACGGGGTCGACTGGGTCAGTTGATTTGCGAAGAATGAATTCGTCCTCAAAACCGGCCAAACATTGGATCCCGAGTTCTTCGGCTGCGGACCTGGTGATGACTCATCAGCCATTATCAATCAGCGATCTCTCATATCACTTAGCCGTGATAGTGCTGTACGAGAGTATAAAGGCACCTTCCCCTGGAAGAGATCGTGTCGAGGAGGATGGTGATGGAGGCGAAAGGAAGAGAGATTGAAGATATGGGTGTACTCTCCAACGACACTGCATTCAAGCACAAACCGGAGAACTATCATCCGGAGAACTGCCTTGGCCAATGTGACACCGGGACACTGATGCGAGGAATTGGGAGACTCAACAATGAACTTGATTGAGAAGATCTACTCACTTACTAATATCTGATGTCATGGATGATGGAGATCGAGGAGGAGCAGTACGTTAACGTGCGATTTGGATGGACTGTGCCATGCTCTTCAAGGGACGTATCCTGGAAAAACATTTTAGCCAAGTAAAAGATGGCACGATCTTTGGGAAACAAAGTTAAAAAGAAATTACCACAGTTTGGATCAGTTTAAGTAACATCTTGAACAGCAGGCTGAGAGTCACTGGTACATCACATGAGATGAGTGAGGAAGGTGGTGATGATGCAATGAAACAGATAGTCAGTAGTTGCATGTTTGTAATCGACTACTACTCACAATGTAAGTAATTGTTGCATACACTATCATTAGTGCACAGACTAGGCAATGGCTCGGGCCCTGAGCGCTGAGCTCTGGCTTTGGGGTCGGGCCTTGATTGAGGGCTTGTGCGGGTTCAGGGCCCAACTTGCAATTTCCCGAGGCCCAGGGCTTTCAAAACCAGGCCGGGAGATCAACTATTCGTGTCCCGGTCATATAAGATGACTGCGAGAAGAGTGGCGGAACTGTAAGCAAGATTGCACAAAAAAGTTTTTTTAGCAAGCAACGATAACGATAATGAGATCACAAAACGTCAGTAGACCTTATTCGTAGATCAATCGATCAGTGACTGCCCTGCCCTGCTCAGGTGACTGGATATCGACATCGGCCAGTTTGCCTTACGATGCTAATGGCAATCCAGTGAGTATTAATATCACTTCAATGCACCTCTCTTCAGATGCGGGAACGAGGAAAGCGCTAATATCCAAAGTCCCGGTTTTAGGTTGGCGGAAATACAATATCCCTTCCTCCTATTTCATATCTATCGTAAGTGTGACGAAAGGTAAAGATGTGGCGTCCACCTCACTGCTGACCATCCTGATGCACCCTTTAAGTATTTAAGGCCTCACTTTGCACAGGTGCGCCTTACAAACAACGTGCTGACTGGGACTAAAGACCCTTATTATGTTGTACAGGGTCGGTTGCCTCCATCATGCTCTGCCTGAGCTTTCGCGGTCAGCCGTCAATTACTCATTGATCACGTCATGGGGGAATAGTTGATACACGGCAGTATACTTAACTACCAGGTCACTTCGATCCTCCACCAAGTTCCCCCATCCTCACCGAGTTGTTCGCTGCTAGTCTTTCTCGTTTACAAAAAAATGGCCCCCACCTCGGTGCTCGTTTCAAACTCGAATAACGATTATGTGCCCAGTACGGTCGTCCACATTTCTGTTCTGCGATTGATCTTATAAGATAGCGCAGTTTTGGCGATCGCCATCGCCGTATATGATTACAGTGAGTGGTGTCCGATCTTTCTCACGTGAAACGGACAACGGCAATCCTGTCGTGATAGCCCTCACTTTTGCGCGAGAGGTATTTCAGTTTACCATTCGATTTTTGTTTGTGGCTAATTATATGCGAAGGTAGACTACATTTGGGTAAGAATGAGACGATCATCGGCCAAGTTGCACATCCCTGACAATATCACAGTCCAGACCATGGACCTGGGTATCCACACTGTTTGTCATTGTAAAGGCCCCATGGGGAGCTCTGCTGCACGTGTTTCGGACTAATCATTCTGATAGGCTCGTTATATGGGCCTCCTCTGGGTTCTGTAAGTCTTGGTTCCCCCGACGCATATCTGATATAGCTGATTTTGAATTCATCTCAGCGTGGGTGTCATCGGTCAGTTTGAGAGTACTGGCTGCACGCCCCGATTGATCAGACTGACTGGATAGTGAATTTGCAGGCGGTAGTGGCTTCCTGAATGGACCTGTTGTAGGCAGTTTCCGCCAGTTCTGCTTGTCATCCTTGACTAATGATCGTATTCTGACAGGCGTAGGTACTTCAGGTGCGCTCTTGTGGTCGTAATACTAACATTCGAACAGGTGTAAGCTTCCCCCTCCTCGATTGACCCTCTAAGAAATATGGACGCTGTTCCGAAGGTACGGTACTGGGATTGATTTATATATGGGGATATGTCCTATTTCTCGCCGCCGCCGATTGTGAGCAGCCACACTCCAGCTTAGACCCTCTGAGCTGACTTCCATCATAGTGCTGATGGTTCTGCGTGTTTATGCAATGTGGAATCAATCGAAAAGACTCCTCGGAGTTCTCCTCTTCCTTTGTTTGGCGCCAATAATTGTCACGAGTGTCTGGGACGGCATCTATGCAACCCCTGGGACTATCGTGTCAGGTATGTTGCGAGAAAAACTAGACTCCTGCATACAGTCCCACTCAAATGGCGCTATAATTCTGTTCTTATCTATGGTGGAGATAGCGCAAACTGTCGTTTCGGCATCTTGTGACCTCTACGTCACGGGGCCCTGGGCAATATACGCAAAAATTCCCCAACTCGTTCTCGGTGCTACGCTGTCGATCCTCGCCATTATCTCAACCATCAGACAAGCGGTTGAGATGAGCCAATTGATGGGTCAGTGGAAGATCAATCGATACATGAATCTGTTCATGAGGGAGGGAGCACTCTATTTCGTCTTGTACGTTTCCCTTTTTCATTTGTCATTCCTACCTGTCCATTCTCTCCACCCGCTCGCTCTCTCACAAAGACATGACCAACCATTCAAATGCTTCCTTCTGAACTAGGACACTATTCTTCAACTTCATGTCTGCGATTCAACTCCCCGTCAACCGGTTCACGGAAGTCCTGTACATGGCTAGCGAGACACTTTTATATGTCATCATGCCTCACTTCATCATCGGTACACGGGAATTGTATGACCGTGACCGTCGGAGGCGGTGGGCAGGGATGGACACAGGATTTGGAATAATCTCTCTACCAGTGGCTCGCGGTGACGAACCTCCTCCAACTGCGCCTGTACTTGCAGGTGCCAACCCAGAGGACCATGCAGTGGAGAGTAGCACCAGCGAGTCGGAGGCGACTCCAGTCGGGGATGGTACATGTCAGGTATGATCGATCGAGTGTGCGGGTCACCGCAAGGTGGCGATTCACTGCGCACTGAGACGTGCGTATGAGCACTGCTTCCGCCAATCGTTTACATCAGGACATCGGCATCCACACGATGCACTCGATTACTTACAGCCGTGGAGATCCCTCGGACCATGCTTGGTTGTAACATTACAATAGTCTCGCGAGTGCGGACAAGGGCATCCGCAGCCTCTGGTGGAGACATACGGTCCACGACGACTTCGTACTATAGCAAGAATAGTCCATTACTGTCCTTTTCAGGCAAGTTGTCACCGTGAGAAAATGTGTTGCAAAACACGCCTTGACTTCGGGTCACTCATATCTTCTCAACACCTACCTAGAACTTGCCGGAAAAAATACCAATCGACTCGG
>JBBPKS010000183.1:0-18068 GCA_038089355.1 Pulveroboletus ridleyi | reverse complement strand
GAAGAGAGTCTTAGAGACTCAAGGGGGTCAGAGTGAGCTTGGGAGACTGTCCAAGTCGATATTCAAACTGGAGTATCTACTACAAGTGCGGGGACTTTATATACGGGAGTAGAACATAGGTCTTACTAATAGTTCGGAGTGCAGATGCTAAGTGTACCGGAGCTGTGCTTCTAAGCAGGCACAGGGATGGAAGGTGAACTGGGACGAAGCTAGTGGCTATGTACTGTAAGCGAAGAATGGAGCATAACACTAAGAACACGGAATACTAAATACAGAAGGTCCAGGGTGTCAGGAATGTGGACTCATCGAGAATGCACTGGAGGTCACAGGAAAGGTGTCCGGAGTTAAGTCCGGAGTCCCGGATATGACAGATATGACACACCCATCTCATATGGGACTGCACCGGAGTTCCTGGACACTATCCATATGGGATACCAAGATGACACCTTCTTCTTGAAGGTCATGCCCCAGGTGGGGCATCACCCACGGTTCCTTACACGGGAGGATCTCCTCTACATGAGAAATTGTGGTGAGGAGGAGGTACTATGCCTCCCATGAGCTAAGTACAAGGGTGACATAGTCACCACCCTGGTCATTGACCAGGCACACAAGACGCTGGGACACTTCAGGTCCCAGAGAACAGCAGATTATATCCGCAGATGGTACTGGTGGCCAGGACTTGGCTGCAAAGTAGATCAGTTCTGTCGAACCTGTCCTACATGCCAGGTCACAAAGGCCGACAACCAATGGCCTCAGGGCCTGCTGCATAGCTTGCCTGTGCCCGGGAGGCCCTGGGGCTCCATTGCTATGGACTTTGTGGGACCATTCCCACTGTGTGGCAGACACGACTACCTGTGGGTGGTCCTATGCTGCCTAACCTCCATGGTACACCTGGTACTGGTCAGCATTACCATTCAGGCTTCTGAACTTGTAGGGAGGTTCCTGCAGGAGGTAGTGCGGCTACATGGATTGCCAGAGACAATAGTCTCTGACCAAGATGCCAAATTCACCTTGGCATTCTGGCGCGAACTGCACTGCATGATGGGAGTTAAACTCCTGATGTCTATGGCATTTCATCCACAGACAGACAGTACGTCTGAACGCACGATCTAGAATGTAGTTCAGATACTACGCACGCTGATACAGCCCAACCAGAGGGATTGGGCAGACAAACTGCCCCTTACTGAGTTTGCAATTAACTCAAGCATCAGTAGTTTGACCAGGTTTGCCCCATTTGAACTGAACTACAGGCATATACCCATCCTGATGCAACGCATCTCGCAGGGGTCCGTGTCAAGTGCCCCAGGTGTCCAGAAGTTCGTACACCAGGCCAGGAAGAACCTGGAGATGGCCCATGATGCCATCATAGAGAGCAGAGTGGTACAGACACACCACGTGAACAAAAGGCGTAAGGAGGGAACTGCCCTCCAGGTCAACAACTGGGTTTATTTATCAACCTAGAACTTGGCAATGCCAAAGGGCAGAGCTCGAAAGCTCATACCCAAGTACGTCGGACCTATGAAGGTCCTTGCAAAGGATGGTGTCAATGACACCTATACTCTGGAACTCCCTGAGGAGCTCCAGAAGTGGTGCATCCATCTGTGATTTCATGTGGCCTTGCTATGCTGCTATGAACAGAACGACAACATGCTATTCCCAAAGAGGGATGTGCACGCATTCTATGACATCAGCTCACCTGACACTGATGAGTGGTTGGTGGACAAGATACTCGCCCACCGCTGGGAGGGCCAAACAGCCCATTTTCTCATCAAGTGGAACCTCAGAGATTCCACTTGGGAGCCTAGCTCCAATTGTCATGAGCTCAAGGCCCTAGACAGGTACCTCAAGCTCCATGGTGTACAAAATGTATGCCAGCTGCCTCACAAGGCAACAAGTGTGCCAAGGTGTACGAACCCACCAAGTGGGTAGTGTGATGGATTGATCAACTGATTGATCCACAACACTAGCAAATAAAATGAATCACGTGACACCAAAAGAAAAAGATTGAAACGGATAAAAACGACAAACAAAGAAAACAAAGACAAACAGTAGATACATTAGTAGCAATAACAAACAAGAATACCACACATCCAAACATCTGACACTGCCCCTGGCTTCACTCCTGCGTCGCTGATCATTTTTACTTCCTTATGTAATACATATTTCCCCTTTCGATTTGCTTTACTTATATTATACCACATTCACCACCTCCTCTCTTCCTACCATCACCATCCCTGCACCAAGCATGTCCAAGCATACCCACTCCCCCACCCCATCGTCCTCATCCTCCCCTCATGTCTCTCAGTCCCCAGAGGGCATCGACCACAATCGATCCCTCTCGCACACCCCATGGAGGCTTGTCTGCAAGGTCGGCCTCCTGTGCTGGCTGCCACAGCAGCCACACAATCAGCAGTGGTGCCAAACAGCGCCACGACCCTTCCTTGTCACCTGTGCGCGACACTCGTCATAACAAGCATTGCCGTCGTCTGTCCCCTGGGCAGTGGATCTCCCACCCCCACTTGCCCACCCTCCGTCACAAACATGACTGCAAGGCCTGCAACACATATGTGTTGTATCTCAGCACTGCCATTGCCATCAATGCAAACAGTATTCCTGAGGCCATCCCTGACATCGCTGATGACATAGCTCATCTATGTCGGCATGATGCATATGCCAACTTGGTGGGTTGTGTCGACCACCTCCAATGCGACCATTGTGACCTCTGCTCCTCACTTGTGGAGGCACGCGATGAAATTGCCTGTCTGCATGATGCCCTTGCTGCATCTGCGTGATGCCCTTGCCGCGTCTTCGGGTGGCACCTCTGGCGCTCCCCCTCCTGTTCCTCTCACGGTGGCTCCCCAGCCACCAGCTCCTTCTTTTGGGGGGAGGGTGCAGGCAGGTCCTGACGCTCCCCCCTATCAGGAACAACACAAACAACTCAAAGTGAGAAGTAAGTGAGACCGAAACCATGGAACAGACTAAGGTGCAGCAGTAGGCACACACACAGAGAATGAGCCACAGCGATGAGAATTCCAAGAATGAAGGCTAATTACAGGATATGTACTACTTATATAGGTAACATTAACCCTAATGCCTGTTAAGCCCTAAGCAATGATCGAGATCTGGTTAAGATCTGAATGAAGCCCTTGACCTGGTGTTGCTAACGGATCAACAATCTATGGATATAAACAGGTTAATGCGATCGATCTACGATCGGATGTGAAATATAAGTAAGCTGGTTTGTAAGTGGCTGATAAATAGAATGGAATGATGTAATAAATATGGAATGATGTCAGAGGTCGTGTCAATAGGCTGGACCTTGACGTAGATGGAATGGAATGAGCAAATGAGGGTAGCCTAGACCTGAATTAGTGAAATGGTGAAGGAAATGCTAAGGTAAGCGATGGATTTAAGGAAATGGGATTAAGATAGGGGCATGAATATCGTAACGTAGACATTGAGAAATCGTGGTTCTGACACCCCCCTTCTGCTTCCCACACAGGCTCTGCCTGCAGTCCCTTCTCGCAAGGAGAAGAAGAGAGCAATCTCTCCCCTTCCCGAGCTACCTCCTGTCCTCCCCTACAAGGACATGATTATGGACAAGCCCACTCCACCACCACTCATCCAGGGGAATCTCTTCCCCGAATTCACTGGATTGGAGTTTCCCCAGGGTGTCCTCATCCTAGGGGACACCATCAACTCCAAGGGTGTGTGCACCCTCTTCATCAGAATAGAGGTAAACCTCTATGTATACCAAGGGGAGCCCCTCGAGGCTTCCCTTCGAAACATCTTGAAAGGGATCCGTCCCCCCACTCCTCCTCAGCGGTCAACCGCCTTCACTGTCCGCATGGACAGGGGCATTATGGGCCCCATCTGCCTCTACAACACTGGAGACAGTGTCTGTGCCCTGTTTGCCAGGGCACAAAACGAACAAGAGGGGAAAGCTTCTCATCTCAAGCAGGCTCAGGACCTGCTCACCTTTCTCCACCTCTGGAGGAAGCACTGCAACTTGGGTGCCAGTGAAGTACTGCACGCCATAATGAAGGAATGGAGGCCCCCTGTGTGGGCCTCCGAAAAGGCCAAGAAGAAAAAAGAGGCCATGAAGGAGGTAACCCGAGCCTCCAAGGATGCAGGTGCCCAGCCTGCTGAGACAGCACCACCGCCTGCCACCCCAGCACTCAAGGAGTGCATCACGTCCAGTCCGGCTACCACCTCCTCGACCAGTGTCGAGGAAGGCACCATGACCCCTCAGGAGCACGTTGCTCCACCCACTCGGGAGCAGGGCTCCAGCACACCCCTTGCATCATGTGTCACAGACCAACTGTCAGGGTCCTCGTCCACCACTACCCAGAAGAGGGGTAGCTCCTCCAAGGGCTGACCACAAGGCCCAATCGTCCTGTCAGGGAAAAGGCCCCTCCTCCCTCGCGACGCTCTGTTGTTCAATGCCCCTGATGGGGTATGGATCGACTACGTCGAATGGTGGCAGCATAAGTGCTCCACTGACAACCAGCACCAGACGATCCAGAAGGTCTTCCCTGGGGCCACTGGCATCCCCATCATCCTGGACAACCCTGACTTGAAGCTGAATGCTCCCACTCGATGCCAGATGAGGGGCCTCCTCCTCCTGGACCGACTTGTGCCTGTGCCCTGAGGGCACATCAATCATATGGTGTGGCAACGCGGCCTCACCTGTCTCCTCATCATACCTGGGCAGTACAAGTCCTTCCTCAACTGGGCCAAGGTTGGACCTGCTCAGGGACATAAGTCCAAGTGGGCTGGTGGCTTCCACAAGGGAGCCACCCTCGCAGACATCACAGCATACCTGGCTGCTAATGGGGTCACCCCCCATGTTGCTGATGACGCCGTTCAATGCACTTGTCAATGTGCTCAAGAGATGCTCGAGCGCATTGAGTTTGCTGTAGGTGACAAGAATGCCGCCACCTGGGACCTCTATGGTCCTTTAAGGACTGACCTCAGGGCCGAGGTCACTGACAAGTCTCTCAGCTGCTCCTTGGAGTGGTACGAGCAGGAGGCTCGTCGGGTTGAGGTTTCCCCAGAGGACATGCCTCCCTTGGTCACCCATCCTGGTGTCCTGAGGGACTCATCCCTCCTCCAGTAATTCAGCAAGGCCATCGCAGCATATGATGTGCTTCACGTTCACCGTGGCAATGCCGATGGGGGAGGTTCCCCCATGCAGCAAGACCACTTCGAGGATGGCGAACTTGAGGAGGACCAGTCATGGATGTGATTGGCCTCCCTTGCTGGGACTCACACGAGATTCAACTCTCGCTTGTTTTTTCTTTTGTTTATTTCACTCATTCCTGCCATTCCAGTTCCATTTTCATTTAGTATCCATTGCCCTTGATTGTTCTCCATATCTCGACCATCTCGACATATCACATTTCGCATATTTACATTTATCTCATACTCATTTTACCTTGAATATATACTGATTGTGCTTTTTCTCTTTCTGAGCCACTGCTGGCTCTACTGAGGGAGGGTAAGGGGCAATAGCCCCTGTAGATACTAAATAGGGTAATAACCCCTGATTGTGCACTTACAAGTGCATGTAATATGAGGTAATGTCATATCCGCTCCGATCTCTGAATCTCTGGACCTTTCACTCCTTCTCCGTTCCTCCATAATCTGGACTTCATCCTTTTGTATCAGATTCCATTCTCCTATTATTGGACTCCCTTCACTTTCCTTATTTAGTATTCCCTTTATACCTTCAACCCTTCATTCTCTAGTTACGACCCTTAGTACCATCCCTTCGACCCTTCGCCACACCATATGCTCTACTATGTATGTTTCCTGTCTCCATATGCTTCCCTTTTACCTGACGTACCTTTCCATACAGTCCTCCATTCCTCTGTCCAAACTCCGGACCGGACCTCAGTATATAAGCTTCCTGTACTCCGTTTCTGTACCTCAGTACGAATATCAAACCAGTCACCTCCTGTCTCTCGTCCGTCTCCTTTCTCTCTCCTCTCTCTCCCTCTCTCCTATGAAATACGAGGATAGAGCCTAGGCAAGGGCACGACACATAAGTCCTGTGCCAATGTCCTCCTAGGTACCCCCTTGCCACTCCGAACTCTGTTCGTCCCCTCACAAACTTCATATACTAACCTTCAGACCTCCGATCGGACTTGACAGGTAATCACATGTGCAGTAGGTAGATAGAAAGGAGAGGCCCATTCTGGTGATGGGCCAATCCTCATATATTACTCCTACATTACTCATCTGTGAATACCACTTGGTACACTTCACCAGTGTGAGTAAGGAGTGAGGACAGGGTGTAGAGCACCCAATATAACAACCTTACAGGTGGTGTGTGCTCTCTGTAGTTTGCAACACTTGGTCAAAGCTATTTACACTGCCCTCGGGTGAATGTGCCATCTTGTCAGCAAAGATATCAAGATTGGGTAAGTGTTTAACCCCATCAGAAGACCAGATCAAGAAAGAAACCAAATCCATATTGTATGGTTGCTGGGCCCAGGCATAAGGGATATAGTGCAAAGGCACCACATGACAGGCCTGGGCATAACACCTTTATCAGTTTGCATACACACTTGTCCAGCATATTAAAGAAGGATAATGTTGCTTCTTGCCCAAAGTGCACTAGGGCATAACCTCTGTGGTTTGAGGTTACCAGGTTCGTGGAATACCTGTGATGTCTGCCATCAGTGCATGATACGTGTATGACACTTCTTGTTATCGAGGCTCTACCCCTTGACAGAACCCACACTGTCCAAAGCAAGTTGTTGAAGAAGATCTAGCTACCAGCGGACTTCCCCTCTCCCCATCACCCGACCTCTTTGCACTGCAAGTGTCCCCAGACATCGGTTGAAAGATACTGGCGAGTAAGGACTGTTAGGATTACAAAATTTCATTCCAAGAAGATTCAGTGCCTGGTTCTCCGGAACAGGCACATTCACAACTTTGCAAGTCCCCCTCTTTTGAGGGCTTGCTTGAAGCACTTCCACAAGTATCTGAGGAGCCTTACCAGCTCAAATTTAAACAAAGACAACCGCAACCCCTGCCCCAAGAAGAACCCATGTCATCATTGTCGACCCTGACCAACGATGAGTTGAAGGTGCTGCTCACAGCCCTTCTCAAGGAAAAGGAGGACAGCCCCTCCACCATTACCAAGAAAGTCGCTGATCCTGGCAAGTGGGACAGCAAATGCAACAAATTTCGGGTATGGATTACCCAAATCAAGGTCTGGGTCTCACTCCAAAATTGGGGCTTGGACAAACTTCGGACCGTTGTGGTCCTATCTCACATGGAAGGCAACGCAGCCTCCTATGCGAGACTGAAATTAGAAGAGTACTGCAACTCAGAGATCGAGAATGCCACCTTGGCCTCTGGAAAGGACCTCGGGTACCCCTGAGGAGATGACGTGTGGCCCGAATGGAAGGTCCTCCAAAAGAAAATAAGGGACCACTTCCAAATTGATGTGCTCACGCACAAATCACTGCAAAAGCTTAACCAGCTAAAGCAGCAAGGACACCCTATTGACGAGTTCCTCCAGCAATTCGAGGTCCTCTTCAAAGAGGCAGAAATAGATAACGGCCATGGGATCGAAATCTTAAAGCAGGCAGTGGACACCCACATCTACATGCAAGTCCACCTCCACATGCCGGTTGAAAACGACATGTTTGAATTGATTGATGCCTACTGAAAAGTGGGCAGGTCATTTGAATCCGTGGAGATAGAACACAGGTTCCAACCAAGGCACTATGGCAGAGTGCAACAATATAATCCACCCAAGGGACCACCACCTAACCAGCAGTTCACATAATATGGGACCCAACCTGGAAGGGGAGCTCCCATGGACATCAGGGAAGTGCAGGGGCCCCCAGACACCCACACATGTTTTAATTGTGGCAAACCTGGCCACATTCGAAAGGACTGCCAGCTCCAGAAGCCATATAACCTGGTACAAGATAGGAACCAAGCACTGGTTCAAAATATGTGCCAAGTTTGGGTACCTGACAAAGATGGGTACTATACCAAGACATGGGTGGTCGTCTCCAAAACCCCGCCCGAAACCAAGGCCCATGTGGCAACCACATCCTCCCAACAGGACTATATGTTGGACAAAGCTTGCACCTACTGGGCTAATGTCTTTGAAATGGAAGCCAGGACAAAAGCGTCTGAGGCTTTAAAAGAAAGCAGCTAGTCAATGGTAGGGTGTCACCTAGCAAGCTGGACAAAATAAACGAAAAAAGAATAAAATTAGAAAACATCAAAAAAATAGTTACTTCGCATTTGGACCCCTCGACTAGGGACAGTAGTGACAATTCTGTATGATCTGGTTTTGAGCCGACAAACGTGGCATTATGTAATCATGTACCAGTAAGTAGACCAGACTCTGGGCACACCAGTACAAGAGTGGTAGGTGTAGATGACTCGTTAACCGTGCTCAAGGGAGAAATCCCCGTAGCTGGCACTGAGCCTGTAGCTGAACTCTCAGAGTGCACTGACAGAGATTTCCTGGTTAGGACAATCAGCCAGGTGCTGAAAACTTTAATAGATTCTGATATGTCTGTAGGGGAGTCTCTTCAGAGCTCGGCACCAGACTATAAATATAGCATGCTTAATTCCCTTTTTAAAAATAACTGTGCTGACCTTAACCTTAACAAAATCCCTACACAAGAAATGATCAGTGGTGGAGAATTCACCATGGACATAGCCGTTCTCTTCCCCACAGGCAACACACAAAAAGATGATAACATTAAAGCACTCATCAATAGTGGTGCCATCAACACCTTCATTGACTGCAAATGGTGCACCAAAAACAATATCAATATGATTCCCCTAGTCCAGCAAATCCAAGTATTTAATGCCGACAGTACTCCAGGCAAGGCCAGAAAAGTAACTCATTGGGTTGAACTTGTGGTGGCACTACAAGACCATCACAAGAAGATCAATGCCTTTGTTGTTGAGCTGGGCTCAAATCAAATGATTATTGGCTATGACTGGCTTGCATGCCACAACCCTGCCATTGACTGGATTGAGAAGAAAATTGAGTTTACCCACTACACTGAAGATTATGACAATTACAAGAGACAGCGAAATGGGTACTTCAGTTTTAAACTCCATGTCATCGAAGACGGAGTAGCAGAAAAGGTCTCGGCAGCCTATCACGATTTCCTTGACATTTTTTCAGAACAGGAATCCAACCGCATGCCCTTACGGAAACACTGGGATCATGCCATCAATCTCAAGCCTGACTTTGTTCCAAGGAAGGGGAGAGTTATCCCACTATCCGATACGGAATTGGAAGAAGTATGGACTTTCATCGACAAGGAAGTCAAGAAGGGATATCTATGACCGAGCAAGTCTCCACAAATGTCCCTGGTATTCTTCATCCTGAAGAAGGATGGTAAAAAATGGCTCGTCATGGACCATCAATATTTAAACGAAGGAACTATTAAAAATGCATACCCCTTACCCTTAATTTCACAGCTCATTGATCACCTCAAAGGTGCAGACATGTTCACAGTGATAGATCTTCACTGGGGATACAACAATGTCTGCATCAAAGAAGGCGATGAATGGAAAGCAGCATTTGTAACGCCAATTGGGGCTTATGAACCCACAGTCATGTATTTCAGCCTCACTAACTCTCCCCCCACCTTCCAGAACATAATGAATAACATCTTCTCTGACCAATATGCTTTCCTCATTATTTATATGGATGATATGATGATCTTTACAAAAAATAAAATAAAAGAAGAACATGAAGCGCTAGTATGAGAAGTGTTACAACATCTCAGAGAGAACGACCTATATATCAAGCCAGAAAAAAGTGCATTCTCCAAGAACAAGATCAAATTCCTTGGAATGAATGTCTCCAAGAACAGTGTAGAAATGCAAGAAAAGAAAACACAAGCTATTGCAGACTGGCCAGAACCAACATGTCTCAAACAAGTCCAGGCATTCCTGGGGTTATGTAATTACTATCGTAAATTTATTGACCAATTTGCAGAGATTGTGAGGCCATTGAATGACCTCACCAAAAAGGACACCCCCTTCCAGTGGGGCGACACTGAACGAGCAGCCTTCCTCACTCTCAAAAAGAAATTCACAGAAGCACCCCTCCTTGCATACCCAGATAGTACGCGACAAATGTGCATTGAAACCGACACCTTGGATATTGTAACCAGAGCAATCCTCTGGCAGGAGTGTGAAGATGGGCAATGGTGTCTATGGGCCTTCCTATCCCATTCATTCAACACAACAGAATGGAATTACCCCATCTATGATAAAGAACTGATGGCAGTTATCCATGCTCTCAAAGAATGGCAACATTATTTAATCAGACAAGAACGTTTCAAGGTCTGGACAGACCACAAGAACTTGGAGTACTGGAAAAAGTCACAGACCTTATCAGGGTGACAAGCACGGTGGCATGCTCTCCTCCAAGAATTCAACCTCAAATTCATATACCATCCCAGTTCTTTAAACCATGCTGACCCTCTCTCTTGATGCCCGGATCATGGTGATGCAGTAGAAAACCTGAACAAGGATGTCACAGTCCTACCAGCCAACTTATTTATAAAAAATGTTACAATAGAGTCACCTTTACTATAAAAGATACAAAGAGAATCAAAAAACATAAACGATGTCCTTAATTATTTGTACAATACAAAAAGGGAGGTCTACTTCCATGATTTCACTGGCCGGATTTACGTTCCACCTTCCATCCAAGCTGAGATCCTTAAAACATGTCATGATAACCCCCTGGGGGGTCACAACGGTCAGGCACGCACCTACCATACAATCAACTGCTTTTTTATTTGGCCACAAATGCAGAAGGACATCATCTCGTATATAAACCACTGCTACACATGTGCTCTCATATGTAAAGGGTTCATCTAAAGCACCAGCAGGAAAAATTATTCCCCTCCTAGTTGCCTCTTGGCCCTGGGAAGATATCTCAATAGACTTCATAACCAGATTACCGGAAGTCAACAAGCTCGATTCCATTTGTGTTGTTGTCGATTGATTTTCCAAAGAAGTTATCTATGTACCTTGTTCAAAAACAATTTCCTCTCTCGATTTAGCTAAATTATTCCACAATCATGTATGGTCATAACATGGTATTCCCTGTATGATAGTATCAGACAGGGGCCCACAGTTCGTGTCATCGTTCATGACCGAACTATGTAAATTATTGGACATTGAGCAGAAGCTTTCTATGGCCTATCACACACAAACAGACAGACAAACGGAGCACATCAACCAGGAAATGGAACAATATTTGTGAGCATACATCGCCAAGAGACAGGACAAGTGGCTTGACTATCTCAAACTTGCACAGTTTCATCACAACAACTTCCTCTCCTCATTCATTGGTTCCACCCCATTCACCATCACCTGGAACTACTCCCCCTGGATGGGTTTTGAAGGTTCCTCGAACACATTGGCAGGAAGCTTCCACTCCAACATTGGACACACGCACCAGGAAGTGCAGGAGGTGCTCAAATGTACTCATGACAAAATGACACGCAATCAGAGCTCTGCTCAGACAGACACACCTGAGTATGCTCCTGGTAATCAGATATGGCTCAGCACGGACAATTTGAAATTGCTGTACACTGCCCATAAATTAACTCAGCAATGGCTCAGGCCATTCAAGGTGATACAGACCCTCCCCAATGCAGTGGAACTGCGACTACCCACCACTTTCAAGATTCACCTGGTAGTGAACATCTTGAAGGTGAAACCCTACCAATCCCCACTGCCTGGACAGCCAATCTCTCACCCCAATGCGATTGAGGTCTCGGAAGAAGGTCACTCCGAGTATGAGGTCAAGGCGATTGTCGCCTCCCACTTGAAACATGGGAAGTTAGAGTATTGGGTCTGTTGGAAAGGCTATGATGATACTGACAACACGTGGGAACTGGCTTCCCATTTGGACAACACACATGATGCGGTAGATGTCTTCCACCATTCCTCTCCTTCCACCCCTCGCCCTCTTCACAGTCTCTCCTTGACGGAGATGAATCTCCTTTTTGTTGTTTATGGCCCTGAAGCTGGTACACTGTTTGCGACGACTCATCTGGAACTTGAGTCATAGCAAAGGGGGGTAATGTTATGAACCACTTCAGAACCCCTTTCTTTCTCGGTCACATGACTTGTCACATGACCTGGGCCCAGACTATGACATCACATGACATCATTGACAGAACTTTCGTTTTCATTTCTTCATTTCTATTCTTCTTCATTCTTCACGATCCTTCCAGAACATTCTGTGACGTCACTGGCCCAGACCCACCAAGCCAATGACTCATCACGACGTCATCGATTAGTGAGCATCAGTCAGTGTATTACTCATCCTTCCCACACTTGCCCTAAAGCTCCTACTATACATATATAAACCCGTCGATATGCTGTACTTATCCCTCACGTTTGGTATTCATTGTTTCTTCTGATCTCTACATCGGTCATACATTCAACACTTTGGCTTGTGTCTTTTCAGTTCCTGATATAATACCAAACGTACCCTTGGCGCCATCGCACTTTGCGATCCCGCCTCTCGTCTAGCCTGCCTAGGTCGCTGAGCCTTTTGCTCGCCCTAGTTCCTCATCACACTCCCGCCTTCTGCTGAGCCGTTGGAAGCCCTATTCAGGGGACCTTCGGTAGACGCACTGCAATCATTCCTATTACACGTTCCCATGTTGGCATCACTCGCTCGGGTCGTCACTACTCTCCTCTCACCACACATACTCCTGCTGGTAGCCGCTCCCTTCGAGCACGCTGTTCTTGTCCTGTCCCAGTCCCTCCTAGACCCCGAACTCCTTCACCAGGGTTAAGGGTTTCGGTTGACCCTAACGACATCCCCTTACCAGCCTTCCTACCAGAAGTCACTGATATCGCATGCTTCCGTCCTCTCACCCTTGAGGCCCACCTAGCCCTTCAGTCCCTTGACGAACCCGTCGACACCGCGCCCGAGGTTTACCATCACTGACCCTTCATGCTCACCGAACATTTCGTCATCGAGCGAGGATTGTTTGAAGCCGATAACTTTCTATGGGACCTCCTCAACGAGCTCTGAAACGTGTCATCCCCACAGTTGTCTGATTCCTTCCCCGCAATATCCCTTAGAATGTCTAGCGTATCCCCATCCAGAACGGAGCAGAAGCATAAGGAGACCAAGAGAATCACCCATGGCGATCCCCCTGCCACCCTTTTCTACGATCAGGATGCCACCAGTTTCTCGTTTGAGGAACGATATACCAATTGGGTCGGCTGGTACAAGTACGATCCAATCACCCATAACTCCCCTCCCATACCAGATATGTCGCTCCTCCGAGCCCAGGCCCTCCAGAAGGCCGAAGAGGAAGTCCGAGCCAAACCAAGGACGAAGAAGGTCCACAACCTCACCTCCCGAAAGGGGAAGAAAAAGGCATCAACGCCCCCTTCCTCTGATTGGGACGGATCATCCTCGGACGATGACAGCCTGGCTTATCCGCGAGGCCGACGTACCCTTCCGCAGCCCAAGGAAATTCCTCATCCCCCCGGCCCTAAGTTGGGCAAATCCTGGGCCCAGAAGCCCCAAGTATTCAAAGGCGAGAAGAAAGGATACCCCTCGTGGAAGAACTCCCTCCGCACATACCTCCTTGGGTTTGATGAGAATTCTACTGACAAACAGAAGATCATCATCACCTTGGGGTTCCTCGGCAGAGGAGAGACCAATGCCGCTCAGCGGTTCGCAGACACCTATCATGATGAGAGGCTTCCCTATTACCCGGATACTTTCACCGACTTCATGGGACAGCTCGATGTCAACTTCTTATCCGTCATGCGTGCGCAGGAGGCGTACGACAAGTTACAGGAGCTACGGCAAGGTAGGAACGAGTCCATCAAGGACTTCTTCATCCAATTCTTCCAACTTGTTCGCGAATCCGACCTTGTCATCGGCGAGGAAACCAAGAAACTGCTCTTGTGCCTTGTGCAAAAGGGCGTTCACAAAGAAATCGTTACCCTCGCCGAGACCTCCAACACCGCCCTTGCCTTCTTGCACTCCCTCAAGACATGGGAGAAATATCTCATCCACGCCGAGGCTACGATCCAGCAGAGGAAGGCCCGTGAATCGGGATCTAAACCCCAGATGTGGTCTCGACCTGGACAAGCCGCTTCCCCCTCTTCCTGCGCAAACCCCGCTTCTTCAAACCCACAACAGCCACCTAAGGTCGATCCCAATCAACCGGGGACCTTCAGGGGCCAAGGAATCCCGATGGATATTGGCAAGGCCCGGGCTGAAGGACTTTGCTTCAAATGCGGAAAGCCTTGGCCCTGCGCCGACCACCCTCCTCGCCCGCGCCATGCAATTCGTCACCTCGAATATAAGGGGTGTAAGATCTTCTATGAGAACATGGGGGAGTTGGCAGAGATGATGAAGACCGTCGACAAGAATGAGTCGGGTTTTGGAAAGGAGAAGTAGGTACGGGTCAACCCCCTCCTCATGTACAATGTACGTCATCTTCTGTTTCGGACAATAAATTTGCTGTTTTGTCTGTTTCAGAATCTGACGAGACCCCAGAAACGCCTGTCGTGGGTGAGACATCGCCGGCAGTGCGCATTCTGAAGAGGGACCCCCTGCCCCTCAAAGTCAAGTGGGAGGACAAGTCCACTCCGCTCCCAAGTAGGGGGAGCTGCGGGGCTGCCGGTTACGATCTGCATGCCTCATGCAACACTTCCATTCTGGCCCACGGCCAGGTTCTTGTTCCTATGGCCATTTCCATTGAAATCCCTCCCGGACACTACAGTTGTATCGCTCCACAATCCGGCCTTGCTGTCAAGTCCTCGATAACCACCGGAGCTGGTGTCGTCAACTCCAACTATAGAGGGGAGGTGAAAGTATTGTTGGTCAATCACTCCGACAATATATTTACCATCAAAAAGGGCGACCGTATCGCTCAACTAATCTTAGAAAAAATTTCGACACCTCCCGTGAAAGAAGTCACGAAACTCACAGAGAGCACACGAGACACAAGAGGCTTCAGATCTACTGGGATCAGAAGGATGCGACATGACCGCAATACAGTAGACCCCTGGTCCGTAAGCTGGATTCAAAGACAACTCCAAGGACCATCGCAGCGAGCCACGGACAACCTCAAGTCGTTTGTCCACGACTCAAGGAGGAGGGAAGTAATGAAGGAGTTGGTACAACAGCTTGCAGCGCTTCCCCCCGAACAAGCCGAAATGGTCATCCGCGACCTTCAAAATAAACCCTGCTACATCTGAGCCTCCACCAGATGCCGAGTCAATAACTCATTGGAACTACCGGCCACCATCATCAAGGATGACGGCGGCGTCTGCACGGCCGTTTGCTTAGTTGACTCTGGGTGCACTGGGTCCTCTATCGACCGAGCCTTCGTTGAAAGACATCAAATCCCCACACACCATCTACCAGTGGCGATGCCTGTCTATAACACGGATGGTACGCTCAACGCGGATGGCAAGATTGACAGCTTCGTCGTGGTAACCCTCAAAATTCAAGACCACGAAGAAAAGATCTGTCTAGCCGTCACGGGACTGAAGTCAACCCCTATCTTCCTGGGACATGACTGGCTTAAAACCCATAATCCCACCATTAATTGGCCTAGAGGGGAGGTGAAATTCTCCTGTCACAACGAACACCTCCCTCCTCTCAGCGACGTGGAAGACGACGAGGAAGAAGAATACCTAAATCAGACCAAGGGAGATAGATTATTCCAAATCGACCTTGGATCGTACTTCCGAAACGTCTCCACAGAGATAGCCAGCAAGGAATTCCAACAAAAGAAGAAGAAGACCTTGGAGGAGGTGTCCCTGACCTACGTCCATAAATTCGCTGACGTCTTCGCAAAGGAAAACTTCGACCAACTCCCGCCTCAAAGGCCATGGGATCACATCATCAAGCTCCTACTGGGCGATCACAAGATCGACTGCAAGGTATACCCATTGGGACCAGGAGAACAAAAGGAATTGGACACCTTCCTGGAAGAAAATTTGACATCGGGGCACATCCGCCCATCCAAATCACCATTCACCTCGGCCTTCTTCTTCATCAAAAAGAAGGATGGCCGCCTATGACCCGTTCAAGACTACCGAAAATTGAACGAGGTCACAATCCGAAACCAATACCCACTCCCCCTCATCAACGAATTGGTGGACAAGCTCAAGAAAGCCAAGTACTACACCAAGTTCGATGTATGATGGGGATACAATAACGTACGCATGAAAGACGGCGACGAGTGGAAAGCGGCCTTCCATACCAACCAAGGCCTGTTCGAGCCCCTCGTCATGTTCTTCGGGCTTACCAACTCACCTGCCATGTTCCAAACAATGATGAACTCCCTCTTCTGAGATCTCATCAACAGAGGAGTAGTAGTCGTTTACATCGACGATATCATGATCTTCACCGAGACCCTGGAGGAGCACCAGAAAGTCGTTGAAGAAGTCCTCACCATCCTGAGAAAGGAACACCTCTACCTTCAACACAACAAGTGCGAGTTCGAGGTGCAAGAGATGGAGTTCCTCGGAATCATCGTCTCCCAAGAACAGATGAAAATGGAACCCAAGAAAGTAGCCACCATCAAAGAGTGGCCCGTACCTATGTCCTGAAAGGCACTCCGCAGCTTTCTAGGATTCCTCAACTTCTACAGACGGTTTGTCAAGGATTTCGCACGTATTGCGCGACCCCTCAACAACCTTACGTCTGAGAAGAAAGACTTCACATGGGACGATGCCTGTCAAAATGCATTCGACACGTTAAAAAACACCATTACCACGGCCCCCACACTCGCCATGCCCACAGACGACGATCCCTTCCATATTGAAACCGATGGCTCAGGCGTCAGCCTCGGCGCTGTACTCTCCCAAAAACGGGACAACATCTGGCACCCAGTGGCGTTCATCTCCCAATCCCTCAATGACGCCAAATGTAATTACCATGCGGCAGATCTGGAAATGCTCACCATCATGTTCGCGCTCAAGGAATGGCGCCAGTACCTCCTCGGGGCTACTCACCCTTTCGAAATCCTGACGGACCACAACAACCTCACCTTCTTCCGTCAGCCACAGGACCTCTCTCGCCACCAGGCCTGATGGCAGTTAACTCTCCAAGAGTACAACTACCATTTCACCCACTGCCCCGGCAAAACCAATCCTGCGGATCCACTGTCCAGGAGGCCAGATTTTGAAAAGGGGGTGAAGACTGACAACAAACAGCAGATATTACTCCCCGACCATCTATTTTCTCCACCCTCTGCCACCAACAATCGCGCTGCTTTCTTTATTTCTCCCCGTTCAATCAACGCGCGAACCACGAATACCCCTCTCTCCGTTGAAACTCTCATAGCCAAACTCCAGTACAAGAGAGAGAAGTTCACGGTAGAAGGACTAAAGAAACAAGATTCCCCTTGGAAGGAGAAAGAGGGACTACTATACTGGAAGGAACTCCTCTACGTCCCCAATGACCGAGAGTTGAGACTTCGCATCCTCAAGGAGAATCACGACCACCCACTCACTGGTCACCCGGGCATCAGGCGCACCCGAGACCTTATCATGACCAAGTACTATTGGCCCTCAATGCACTGAGAAATACTTGTGTACGTGTCCACCTGCGACTGTTGCCAAAAAGCCAAGACTTGGACCCAAGGGAAGCAAACCCCCTTGCACCCAAACGAGACTCCCGGAGCGCTGTGGGAGATCATATCAGTAGACATTATAGGACCACTCCCCCCTTCTCAGGGCCACGACGCAGTCCTCGTGGTAGTGGATCGCCTCTCCAAAATGATGCATCTACTCCCCACATTGAGTTCAGTAATGGCCCAAGGAGTAGCCACCCTCTTCCAGGATCACGTCTTTAAACTTCACGGCACCCCCCGTAAGGTGATATCCGATCGTGGCCCTCAATTTGTGTCCCATTTTATGAAAGACCTTTACACCCTCCTGCGGATCGAAGGCAACCCGTCTACCGCCTATCACCCTCAAATGTATGGACAAACAGAGAGATTCAACTCGGAAGTAGAGTTGTACCTCCAGCTATATGTCAACCACCGACAAAT
>JBBPKS010000180.1:0-18174 GCA_038089355.1 Pulveroboletus ridleyi | reverse complement strand
ATCATCGGGTCTCTCCTGTACATCATGCTAGGCACTCACCCAGATATTGCCTATGCAGTCACTGCCCTTTCAAGGCATGCAGCAAACCCCACAGAAGACCATGTGAGCAAAGCGCTGTATATCTGCCACTACTTGCTTGGTACTTGCCACTACTCCCTAGTCTATGATGGCGCTTCTGGAGATGGGATAACTGCTTGTACAGATTCAGACTGGGTCTCTGACCCAAATACCCGATGCTCTCAGACTGGTTGGTTTTTGAAACTGGCTGGAGGCATTTTCTCATGGCAGACACGCATGCAAAAAGTCGTCGCCCTCTCCTCTACTGAGGCTGAGTATATTGCCTTATCTGATTGCAGCTGTCAGGTGATATGGATTCACCAGTTACTTGGTGAAATGGGATACTGCCTAAATGCGATCCCTATCTGTGGTGATAACCAAGGATCTATCTTTATGGCTTCCAACTCAGTAACTGAAAAGCGAAATAAACATATCGATATTTGCTGGCATAGTATACGAGATTGGGTTGCGAAAGGAAAGATTGAGCTCTTCTACATAGAAGGAGCTATCAATCCTGCAGATATGCTCACCAAGAACTTGGGACATGTTAAGTTTGAGCAGTTCCGATCACAACTAGGTCTAGTTTTCTATGATCTCCCACAGACAGCCTAGCCTCGTCCTTTAGATGCTTACGCGCCTTTACTGGCTGCTTAGCAAGGGGGAGTGTTGAACAAGTGTAACTCATCCACTACTCTTTTACTGTAGTACACACTTAGTTACCTTTTATGGTAATATTACGTAATCATGTACCTACAGTTTCACACTCAGACTACTGAGTTTGAATAAGTCTCTTGACTCGTAACCATCAGCTGAGACTGTCCCAACATCCTCAAGCCCCTCTATGTGAGTCCTATTAGCCATCCTCTGCAGCTACTAGGGTCCTGTTCAACACCCCTGACTCCAGAGATAGCAACCAGACCCCCATTTTCCATCATGGTTGCTAGTTTTAGCAATAGCTGGGACTGTATGGCGTTACGGCCGGTGAACACTGAAGCTGTACTGAAGTAGCAACCAGCACCGATTGTGTTGAGCATGAAAAAAGTCCCAGTATCTCATAGTACTACTAGCGGCCTGTACTAACCACTGTGAAGGTCCATATGTCTATCCTCCAAGCTGATCTCACAAATTCACCATCTCCAGTGCTTGTTCAAAAACTTGCCATCTACTCTACTTCTCAACCCAGTGGAGTCCAACTACTATTTTGGACTTGACCCAGAAGATGTTGAAGAGGAAGGAATGTGGTTCACTTGCAACCAGAACCTCAAGGTCTGCTTTCAGACACATAAGCTCACCAGAGGGCATGTCAGGAGGATTCATTGGTCACTGCAGGGACTATGAGGACATTTGGGCATTTATTAACTTTGATGAATGCATGTAGCTAGCTAGCTATTCTGTCGCATTACATCACCTTATTGGTGGCAACCAAACCCCTGTGATGTGTGACACATGACATTGCTATTATTAGCAACTGAGCGGCCCGAGCTGTGTTACTCCTGGAAAATTAGCAACTGGCCCGATGTGACGTGTGATTTTTAGCAATGCAACCACCCCTGCATGACGCATGACGATTGCATCCATACAGACGGGTACAGTATGCTTACATCTTTTTCTTCTTATTTGGGCTTATCCCTCCTCATTTAGCTCTCACTATGCTAAACTCGTAGTCCCTTCTCCCATGTGCTTGACTGTTCTTCTTGTTTCTAAAATATTCCATGATTACTCATTGCACCTCTCTTGCCATTGGCTTGCTGACTCAACAATCAGTCAGCCGCTTTATTCTTCCATGTTCTTTTGATTTCTATACAATTACTCAGTGACTCTTCACTCTCATATATAAACCCCCAAGTAGCATGTCTGCTTCCCAGCTTAGACCTACTTGGCTTACATAATCCTGACCTCCTTTTCATGTGTCTTCACTCTACACTTGAGTGAGTGCTTTAGCTCCTGCCTGCGTCCCGGCCTACACAATGATCAATACCAGTAGTACCGGCAATTTCTTGAGCCCTGCATTTGTGAAGGTCACCCAGATGGAGGTATACCCCCTCACACAACAGCTCATGCTGCAACTGGGCTGCATAGGCAGCTGCTCGAAGATCACCCATGGGAGTGATTCTTCTTTTGTCATTGACGAATTTACTGCCCACATGTACTTTGATGTAGCCAATATCAATTGCTATAATTGTATCCTGGGGATACCCTTTCTACGACAACACCATGCCATTGTCAACTTCACAACTAACTCATGGATTGTGGGGGGAAATACCGTCCCCCTTCTGGATGAATCCTCATCCAGTGCCAGGGGCACCCATCGCCCCAGCACCACCCTGATTTCCCACTGATGTTTGTGCCCTATGACAGTGTCAACATCTCATGAGGGCTTGAAGGAGGAGGGGAGGGAGAGTAGTATAAAAACTACAAAATTAAAATACTTGAATGAAAAATGACTGCAACTCGCAGTCATGAGATTACGTGAGGAGGATATACCCCACCTACAGAACCAATGGTTCCAGAAATACAAAAATTGACTGGGAGAAGTGAAACAAGCACTCCCCCCACTGCAGGAGGTAAACCACTGGATCCCACTCATCGATGAAAGTAAGCAGTACACTTACCACCTTCCATGCTGCACAGATGCACTGAAGCAGCAACTGTCAGATAAAATCTGACTATACACCACCGCAGGCTGGTGGGTAATGAAGAGTGTCCCACAGGCCGCCCCAAAGCTGTGCATCCCAAAGAAGAGTGGAAAATTGCAGACAGTCATCAACTGCCACAAGAGAAATGATAACACAGTGAAGGACGTAATGCCCTTCCTGGATCAGGACCAAATCCAAATGGATGTGGCCCGAGTGAAATATCACTCTAAGATTGACCTGTCCAATGCATATGAACAGGTCTGGGTAGAGCCAGAGGATGTATGGAAGACAGCCTTCTCCACCATATACGGGACCTTCATCAGCCAGGTCATGTAGCAGGGGGACTGCAATGCCCCCATGACGTTTCAATGTCTAATGACAGTGATCTTCTGAGATCACATCGGATGCTTTGTATATGTCTATCTGGACAATATATTCATCTGTAGTGACACATTGGAGGACCATGAACGGCACCTCCAAATTGTGTTTGAAACACTGGCAAAGGCCGACTTCTACCTTGAGGAAGAGAAGTGTGACCTATATGCCAAGAGGCTAGATTGCCTTAGTCATTCAATTGACCAGAAGGGCATACACACCAATAAGGACAAAATGTCCTGCATCCAAAACTGGAGAACCCCTCATGTGCTGAACGAGGTCCAACGGCTCGTCAGACCAGCCGAATACCTGGCACAGTTTATGCCAGACATGTTGGTATATACTACACCATTGACTGGGATACAATGGAACGGACATCCATTCCAGTGGAGGGAAATCCATGACCAGTGTTTCCAGATCATTAAGGATCTGACATGTAAATTCTCTATCCTCAGGCCAATTGATCTGAGGAAGGATGAGCCTATATGGCTTGGGCACACTATACAGGCAAGGGCCTGACTGGAAGACATGTAGGCCCACCGGCTTCATGTCAAAAAAGCTAAGTGATGCTTAGCAAAATTACTGAATATTTGATTGAGAAACACTTGCCATAATTGAGGGACTCCTCAAGTGGGAGGACAAACTCCTTGGCTTCAAGTTCACGATCATAACTGATCATGAGGCACTCAGTTACCTCAAAACGCAGCGCAAGCTGTCTGGTAGACAAGTCCGATGGCTTGACTACCTGTTGCAGTTCAACACTACTATTGTCTATGCAAAAGGTTCTGAGAACCTCATAGCGGACTGCTTGTCCTGCTACTACGAGAGTGAAGGAGGTGACATGGCCTCCGATGAAGAACTGGACTGGGCAGGTGCTGATGCCTGGTTAGATCCAGAGGGGGATGATCTTCTCCTCAACCAATGGCAAGAGCTAAAGCTCACTACCATCAGCAAAGTACTATGACAGAGCTCGCATCTGAAGGAAAAGCGGGAGAACTGCCTGGTAGAAGCCCAAGAAATGGCTTCAGCCATGGAAAGGAGAGTTGAGGACACTCCTTGTGCTAGTGTGGAGGAGGATCTGTTGATTCTTGAATCTGCTGAGGCCTCCAGGGCCCCACCCATCTTGTATGGGACAGAGCCTGATTTCTTGGACACTATCCATACGGGATACTAGGACGACACCCTCTTTTTGAAGGTCATATCCCAGGTGAGGCATCACCTATGGTTCCTTAAACAGGAGGGTCTCCTCTATATGAGAAATCATGGCGAGGAGGAGGTACTATGCCTTCCACGTGCTAAGTACAAGGGTGACATAGTCACCGCCCTGGTCATCGACCAGGTGCACAAGATGCTGGGGCACTTCAGGTCCCATAGAACCATAGATTATATCTGCAGATGGTATTGGTGGTCAGGACTTGGCCGTGAAGTAGATCGGTTCTGTCAAACCTGTCCTACATGCCAGGTCACAAAGACCAACAATCAATGGCCTCAGGGCCTGTTGCACAGTCTACCTGTGCCTAGAAGGCCCTGGGGCTTCATCGCCACCAATTTTGTGGGACCATTCCCACTGAGTGGTGGACATGACTACCTGTGGGTGGTCCTGTGCCACCTAACCTCTATGGTGCACCTGGTACTGGTCAGCACTACTGTTCGGGCTTCTGAGCTTGCAGGGAAATTCCTGCAGGAGGTAGTGTGACTACATGGATTACTGGAGACGATAGTCTCCGACTGAGATGCCAAGTTTACCTTGGCATTCTGGTGTGAACTGTACTGCATGATGGGAGTTAAACTCCTGATGTCTACAGTGTTTCATCTGCAGACAGACAGTATGTCTGAATGCGCAATCTGGAATGTAGTTTGGATACTATGCACGCTGGTACAGCCCAACCAGAGGGATTGGGCAAACAAACTGCCCTTCACCGAGTTCACGATTAACTCAAGCATCAGTAGTTTGACTGGGTTTGCCTTGTTTGAACTGAATTATGGGTATATGCCCATCCTGATGCAACACATCTCGCAAGGGTCTGTATTGAGTACCCTAGGTGTCCAGAAGTTCGTACACCAGGCCAGGGAGAACCTGGAGATGGCCCATGATGCCATCATAGAGAGCAGAGTGGTACAGACGCACCACACAAATAAAAGGCAGAAGGAGGGAACCGCCCTCCAGATCAATGACTGGGTTTATTTATCAATCCAGAACTTGGCAATGCCAAAGGGCAGAGCTCAACAGCTTGTACCCAAGTACATCAGACCTATGAAGGTCCTTGCAAAGGATGGTGTCAATGACACCTATACTCTGGAACTCCCTGAGAAGCTCCAGAAGTGACATATCCATCCACAATTTCACGTGGCCTTGCTACGCTGCTATGAACAGAACGATGACACACTCTTCCTGAAGAGGGATGCACACACATTCTACAATGTCAGCTCATCTGACACTGATGAGTAGTTGGTGGACAAGATACTCACCCACCACTGGGAGGGCTAAACGGCCCATTTTCTTGTCAAGTGGAACCTTGGAGATTCCACTTGGGAGCCCAGCTCCAATTGTCATGAGCTTGAGGCCCTAGACAGGTACCTTGAACTCCATGGCATACAAAATGTATGCCAGCTGCCTGACAAGGCAATGAGTGCACCAAGGCGCACGAACCCACCAAGTGGGTAATGTAGTGGTTCGATCAATCGATCAATCCACAACACTAGCAAATAAATTAACCCACATGACATGGTCAGAAAAAGAAAAAGAATAAACAAACAAATAAAAAAAAATGATAAACAAGAAAAACAAAGACAAACCATAGGTATAATAGTAACAATGACAAACAAGTACGCCACACATCCAAACAAATGGCACCACCCCTGATTACACTCCTGCATCGCCAATCATTTTTATTTCCTTATATAACATTTCCCCTTTTGGTTTATTTTACTTATATCATATTGTGTCCACCACTTCCTCTCTTCTTACCATCACCATCCTGTGCACCTAGCATGTCCAAGCATAGCCACTCCCCTACCCCGTCCTCAACCTCTTTCCCTTGTGTCTCTCAGTCCCCAGAGGGCATCTACTGCAGTCGATCCCTCTCGCACGATCGCATACCCCCTGGAGGCTCATCCACAAGGTCAGCCTCCCATGCTGGCTGCCACAGCAGCCACATTATCAGCAGTGGCACCAAATGGCGCCACAACCCTTCCTCATTGCAACAAACATCGTTGTCATCTGTCCCCTGGGCAGTGGATCTCTCACCCCCACTTGCCCACCCTCTGTCACAAACGTGACTGTGAGGCTTGCAACACATATGTGTTGCACCTCAGTGCTGCCATGGCCATCAATGCAGACAATATTCCCAAGGCCATCCCTGACCTCGCTGACAACATAGCTCATCTCTGTTGGCGCAATGCTTACATCAACTTGGTGGGTCATATCAACCACCTCCAACACAACCATCGCAACCTCCACTCCTCACTTGTGAAGGCCTGTGATGAGATCGCCAATCTGCATGATGCCCTGGCTGCATCTTCGGGTGGCACCTCTGGTGCTCCCCCTCCCATTCCCATCGTAGTGGCTCCTCAGTCACCCGCCTCTTCTTTTGGGGGGAGGGTGCAGGCAGGTCCTGACACTTCCCCCCTTCTTCTTCCTGTGCAGGCTCTGCCTGCAGCTCCCTCTCGCAAGGGGAAGGAGAGAGCAATCTTCCCCCTCCCCAAGCTTCCTCCCATCCTCCCCTACAAGGACATGATTGTAGATGAGCCCACTCCACCACCACTCATCCAGGGGAATCTCTTCCCCGAATTCACTGGGTCGGAGTTCCCCCAGGGTGTCCTCATCCTAGGGGACACTGTCGACTCCAAGGGTGTGCACACCCTCTTCATCAGAATAGAGGGAAACCTCTATGCATACCAAGGGGAGCCCCTCAAGGCTTCCCTTCAAAACATTTCGAAGAGGATCTGTCCCCCCACTCCTCCTCGGTGGTGAACCGCCTTCACCATCTGCATGGACAGGGGCATTATGGGCCCCATTTGCCTTTACAACACTGGAAACAGTGTCTGCACCCTGTTTGCCAGGGCGCAAAACAAACAAGAGGGGAAAGCCCCTTATCTCAAGCAGGCTCAGGACCTGCTCACCTTCCTCCACCTCTGGAGGAAGCACCGCGACTTGGGCATCAGTAAAGTACTGCATACCATAATGAAGGAATGGAGGCCCCCTGTGTGGGCCTCCAAAAAGGCCAAGAAGAAAAAAGAGGCCATGAAGGAGGCAGCCTGAGCCTCCAAGGATGCAGGCGCCCAGCCTGCTGAGACTGTCCCACTGCCTGCCGCCCCAGTGCTCAAGGAGCACATCACATCCGGTGTAAAACAGATAATCCTTTTCAGATGGATAAGGATTGAATAAAGGGTGCGAGTATAGACTCAACCCAAGGGAGGGGGACAGGAGACACACAGGGAGCAAGAGGAGACAGCTGGCCAATGCCCAGTTCACACAGATGCCAAGTGGAAGGGAAGAAAAAAAAGATCCTTTTCTGAGGTGTGGTACACCCCTTTTATAGTCCCAGGAATACCCGTAGACTTCTATCTATGAGACCTAACTAGTCCGGGTCCAAACAGCACCCAGCGGATATGTAAGCTAAATGAATCTGATCCGGATGAATGGATCTGGCATCGGATTGACACAGTCCGGGCCCAGAACAAACGGCCGGATTGTACAGACAGATATGGATGGATGAAGACATCAATGGAAGATAAAAAAAAGACCTACCTGGATGGACAATGGATGCTATGGATGCTTGAATGGACCCTTGTAATGAACAGAAAGGGGGTTTACAACTGTAGGAGGATTCAACCTCCTACACCAGTCTGGCTACTGCCACCTTGACCAGTATTGAGGGAGGCACCACGACCCCTCAGGAGCATATTACTCCACCCACTTGGGAGCAGAGCTCTAGTGCGCCCCTTGCATCGCATGTTACAGACCAGCTGTCAGGGTCCTCATCCACCACTACCCAGAAGAGGGGTAGCTCCTCCAAGGGCTGACCACAAGGCCCAATCATCCTGTCAGGGAAAAGGCCTCTTCTCCCTCACGACACCCCTGATGGGATATGGATTGACTATGTCAAATGGTGGCAGCATAAGTGCCCCACCAACAACCAGTGCTGGACAATCCAGAAGGTCTTCCCTGGGGCCACTGGCACCCCCATCGTTCCGGACGACCCTGACTTGGAGCTGAATGCTCCCATTTGACACCAGATGAGGGGGCTCCTTCTCCTGGACTGACTCGCACCTGTGCCCCGAGGGCATGTCAATCATATGGTGTGGCAATGTGGCCTCACCCATCTCCTCATTATACCTGGACAGTACAAGTCCTTCCTTAACTGGGCCAAGGTTGGACCTGCTCAGGGATGTAAGTCCACCTGGGCTGGTGGCTTTCACAAGGGCGCCACCCTCACAGACATCACAGCATACCTGGCTGCTAATGGGGTCACCCCCCACATCGCTGACAATGTCATTCAATGGGCTCATCAATGGGCTTGAGAGATGCTCAAGTGCATCGAGTTTGCTGGAGGTAACAAGAACACTGCCACCTGGGACCTCTATGGTCCTTTAAGGACTGACCTCAGGGCCAAGGTCACTGACAAGTCTCTCAGCCATTCCTTGGAGTGATATGAGCAGGAGGCTCGTCAGGTCAAGGTTTCCTCAGAGGATATGCCTCCCTTGGTTGCCCACCCTGGCATTCCAAGGGACTTAGCCCTCTTCCAGTGATTCAGTGAGGCCATCATAGCATACGATGTGCCTCACATTCACTGTGACGATGCCAATGGGGGAGGTTCCCCTATACAGCAGGACCACTTCAAGGACAGCAAACTTGAGGAGGACCGGTCACAGATGTGATTGGCCTCCCTCATCAGGACTCATGCAAAATTCAACTCTCACTTGTTTTTTATCTCTTACTTGTTTTGTTCCCTTACTCTTACCATTCCTGTTTCATCTCTGTTTCATATTCAGTGCTCTCATATGATCTTCTATATCTCGATTGCCCTGATCTATCTTGCTCCATTTACTTATCTCATGCTTGTTTAACCTACATTTTTGAATATATCAAACATGTTTCTTTTCGTCCGAGCCACTACTGGCTCTACAGGGGGAGGGTGTAAGGGGCAGTAGCCCCTGTAGATACTAAATGGGGTAATAACCCCTGATTGCATACTTACAAGCACATGTGATACAAGGTAATCATATGCATGAGGTAGATAAAAGGGAGAGGCCCATCCTGGCGACAGGCCAATCCTCATATATTACTCCTATATTACTCATCTGTGAATACCACTTGGTACACTTCACCAGTGTGAGTAAGGAGTGGGGACAGGGTGCAGAGCATCTAACACAGCAATCTTACAGCAATGCAGCCTCCTACGCAAGATTAAAGCTCAAAGAATACTGCAATTCAGAACTTGAGAATGTAACCTCGATCACAGGGCAAAAACTGGGCTACCCCCATGGAGACAAAGCATGGCCTGAGTAGAAGGTCCTCCAAAAGGAAATAAGGGACCATTTCCAGATTGACATGCTAGCACATGAATCACTGCAAAAGCTTAATTGGCTAAAGCAGCAAGGACACCCTGTTGATGAGTTCCTCCAAACTTTCAAGGTATGCTTCAAGGAAGCCAAGATCAACAATGATCATGGCATTGAAATCATAAAGTGGGCTATGGATGCCCATATCTATATGCAGGTCCACCTACATATGTCAGTAAAAGATGACATTTTCGAGTTGATCAATGCCTACAGAAAAGTGGGCCAATCTTTTGAGTCTGCAGAAATAGAATGTAAATTCCAATCAAGGTGTTTTGGCAGAACACAAAGATACAATCCGCCTAAGGGTCCACCACCTAACCAGCAGTTCACACAATATGGGATGCAACCTGAAAGGGTGTTATATCATATATATTAACCTAATTATTTTTCATTTTCATTTCACTTACACGATGGATTGGACCTTATGACGTTATTCGGTCAATGCCAAACGCAGTAGAACTGCGTCTCCTGAAAAACGCACACTTCCACCCGGTTGTTAATACATCCTGGGTCAAACCATATTGTGCTCCCCTTGATGGGCAGCCGATCTCCCGCCCAGACGCGGTTGAGGTCAATGAGGATGGTCATGAAGAATATGAGGTCGATCACATCGTGGGCTCACGCCTGCGCCGAGGGAAACTGGAATACCGTGTTCGGTGGAAAGGATATCATGACACTGATGACACGTGGGAACCTGCCACCAATTTACAGAATGCCCCGGATGCCGTCGACTCCTTCCACCACTCCAACCCCTCAGCTCCGTGCCCACTTCGCGGCCTCTCCCTCACCACCTTCAACTCTCTGTTCGCCGATTATGGCCCCCCTGGTGGGGCTCCCAGTCAACCGACTTGCCTGGAATATGAGTCCTAGGAGGGGGGTAGTGTTATATCGTATATGTTAACCTAATTATTTTTCATTTTCATTTCACTTACTCACTGGTCACATGACCAGATCACATGACACGGCCTAGACCATGACATCATAACACATGGTCACCACACTCTTTTAATTACCGTCGCTACGTTTCTACATCACAAAACTCTCCCACACCCGTGGGATATCACTTACCATAGATAGTATACGATCACACCTTATCTGTAGCACAGCTTGGTCTGTGTGCCATTCCCTGTAATATATAAAGGGTGCGTCCTCAGCTGGTGTCCCCAGCTTTGGCCACTTGTTCCTTGGGTTAAAACCTTGGACGATAAGTGTTCTCCTTTGCTCTCATCCTTTCTGCGAGGCTTTACGGCAAGCCTTTAGTTGCTCGGCTTCGGTCTTTGTGCTCTGCATAACAAAGGGGAGCTCCTATGGAAATCAGGGCAGTGCAGGGGCCCCCAGACACCCACACATGCTTCAACTGTGGCAAACCAGGCCACATTTGATGAGACTGCCAGCTCCTGAAGAAACTGTTTAACCTGGCACAAGATAGGAACCAAGTGCCAGTTCAAAATATATGCCAAATATGGGTACCCAACAAAGACAGGTATTACACTGAGATGTGGGTGGTTGTCTCCAAAACCCCACCTGAGACCAAGGCCCACATTGCAACATCCTCCTGACAGGACTATATGTTAGACAAAGCTTGTATCTATTGGGCTGATGTCTTTGAAACTGAAGCTAAGACAAAAGTGTCTGAAGCTTTAAAAGAAAGCAGCTAGTCAATGGTAGAGTGTTGCCTAGCAAGCTGGACAAAACCAAAGAAAAAATTAGAAAATATTAAAAAATTTAAAAAAATTAGTTATTTCATATTTGGACCCCTCAACTAGGGATGATAGTGACACTTCTGTATGATCTGGTTTCAAGCCAATGGATTCAGCATCATGTATATTACCAGTAGTAAGTTCCCAGGAGTCCCTCCATTTCACCGGTATGAGAGTGGTAGGTGTAGACAACTCGTTGACCATGCTCAAGAGAGAAATTCTCATAGCTGGCACTGAGCCTGTATGACAGAACCTATTTATTTCCACTCTTTATTATTTTCCGTTATCTTATCTTATCGTCACAGGATGACCTAACATCATCTAGATCAAGGTAGATCCGTCTAGAAGATTCCATTACGTCATAGGCTAGACCATGACGCTATTCCATTTCTAACTTATTCAGCCATCATATTTAAGGTTAAGTTCCAATCATTATTTAATATCCGTTAGTAATAACCCTCAGCCCGAGGTACAGGGTTTACTTAGGGTTTTGGGCTTATTCTGTAGTATATAGTCGTAGCACTCGCCTGTAGATTAGGCTCGTGCTTGATATTCTAGTCCTTTCGCTCTCATTCCCAGAGTGGAGGCCTGGACGTCCTTTGGCATATTTTATGCTTTAGGTTAGTTCCTGACACTGTAGCTGAACTCTCAGAGTGCATCAAGAAGGACTTCCTGATATGTACGATCAGCCAGGTGCTGAATAATTTAATAGGTGATCAACCATCTGCAGAGGGGTCTCTTTGGAGCTCAGCGCCAGATGATAAATATAGCATGCTTAATTCCCTTTTTAAGAATAATTGTGCTGACCTTAACCTTAACAAAATCCCTACACAAGAAATGAGATCAATGCCTTCATCATTGAGCTAGGCTCAAACCAAATGATCATCGGCTACAACTGGCTTGTGTGCCACAACCCCACCATTGACTGGATTGAAAAGAAAATTGACTTCACCTGCTGCATGGAGGATTGTGATAACTACAAATGAAAGCATAACGGGTATTTCCACCTTTACACAATTGAAGCTGGAGTGGCAGAAAAAGTCCTGGTGGCTTACCATGATTTTCTTGACATTTTTTCAGAACAGGAGTCCAACTGCATGCCCTTGCAGAAGCACTGGGATCATGCCATCAATCTCAAGTCCAACTTCATTCCAAGGAAGGGGAGAGTTATCCCACTATCCAACATGGAGTTGGAAGAAGTATGGACTTTCATCAACAAGGAAGTCAAGAAGGGCTACCTACGACCAAGCAAGTCTCCTCAAACATCCCCTGTATTCTTCATCCCAAAGAAAGATGGTAAAAAATGGCTGGTTATGGACTACTGTTATCTAAACGAGGGAACCATCAAGAATGTGTATCCCTTATCACTTATTTCACAGCTCATTGACCATCTCAAAGGTGCAGATATGTTCACAGCAATGGATCTTCATTGGAAATACAACAATGTCTGCATCAAAGAAGGCGACAAATGGAAAGCAGCATTTGTAATGCCCATTGGGGTATACAAACCAACAGTTATGTATTTCAAACTTACTAACTCCCTGCCCACTTTCCAGAATATGATAAATGACATCTTCTCAGACCAATATGCCTTTCTTATTATTTATATGGACAATATGATGATCTTTACAAAAGGAAAAACCAAAGAGGAACATGAGACACTAGTTCATGAAGTACTCCAAAGATTACGAGAAAACAACTTATATATCAAGCCAGAAAAATATGTCTTCTCCAAGGATAAAGTAGAATTCCTTGGAATGGAGGTTTCCAAGCATGGCATGGAAATGCAGTCAAAGAAAACCCAGGCAATAGCCGATTGGCCAAAATCAACCCACTTGAAGCAGGTCCAAGCATTCTTAGGCCTATGTAATTATTATCAAAAGTTCATTGACCAGTTCGCTAAAATAGCATGACCTCTGAATAATCTCACAAAAAAAGATACCCCCTTCCGGTGGTGCAAAATAGAACATGCAGCCTTCCTTGCACTGAAGAAGAAATTTACAGAAGCACCATTACTCACCTATCCAGATAGTTCGCAACAAATGCACATTGAAACCAACACCTCAGACATTGCAACCAGAGCAATCCTCTGGCAGGAATGTGAAGATGGGCAATGGCACCCCTGCACATTCTTATCACACTCGTTTGACACCACCAAACACAACTACCCCATCTATGACAAAGAACTAATGGCAGTTATTCGCACTCTGGAAGAGTGGTGACACTATCTAATTGGACAAGAGTGATTCAAGGTCTGGACCAACCACAAAAATCTGGAGTACTGAAAAAAGCCACAGACCCTCTCCAGGCAATATCGACAAGATCGATTCTCAAAAGAAGTTATTTACGTACCTTGTTCAAAGACTGTTTCATCTTTAGACCTAGCTAAAATATTCTGTGACCACATGTGGTCACAACATGGTATTCCCTGTACAATAGTGTCAGATCAGGGTCCAAACTTTGTAAACTATTAGGCATTGAACAGAAGCTTTCCACTGCCTACCATCCACAAACAGATGGACAGACCGAGCAGATTAATAGGGAAATGGAACAGTATTTGTGAGCTTATGTAGCCAAGAGACAGGACCAATGGCCCAAATATATCAAACTTGCACAGTTCCATCACAACAACTCCCTATCTTCCTCCATTGGTTCCTCTTCATTTACCATCACTCGGAACTACTCTTCTCAAATGGGTTTTGAGGGTTCCTTGGATACTTTGGCAGGAAGCTTCCACCAGACCACCAGACATGCACATGACGAAGTTCATCAAGTGCTGGAGTGCACCTATGAGTATATGATGTGTGACCAAGAATCTGCAAGGTCAGAGGCACCCAACTACACACCTGGTGATTAAGTGTGGCTTAGTATGGACAACTTGAAGTTACCATATACTGCCTATAAATTAACTTAGCGACTTGGACCATATTAGGTGATACAGACCCTTCCCAATGCAGTCAAACTGTGACTTCCCACATCATTCAAGATTCACCTGGTAGTGAACATCTTGAAGGTGAAACCCTACTGATTTCCACTGCCTGGTCAGCTAATCTCTCACCCAGACACAATTGAGGTCTGGAAGAAGGGCACCCCAAGTACAAGGTTGAGGAGGTCATCACCTCCTGCTTGAAATGGGGGAAGTTGGAGTATTGGGCCTGCTGGAAGGGCTATGATGAGACCGATGACACATGGGAACCGGCTTCCCATTTCAACAATGCACATGATGTGGTTGATGCCTTCCACCATTCATTCCCATCTGCCCCTTGCCCACTCCATGGCCTATCCCTGGCAGATATGGATTGCTTATTCTCAGTTTACAGCCCTGAAGCTGGTACTTTGTTTGCAACAACTTGTCTGGAACTTGAGTTGTAGCAAAGAGGGGTAATGTTATGAACCACCTTCAGCCCCTTTCTTTTCTTCGTCATGTGACTTATCACATGACCAGGTCCAGACCATGACATCATATGATGTCATGCCTCATGGCTAGCATGCCCATTTAATCTCCGTTAACCCTGGTGGGAACTCTCTCACAGTCGTGTACAGTAGTGTAACCATGTATAGTAGTTTATCCCATAGACCCTATGGTCTGTGTGCTCCCCTCCATACTATATAAACCCAGGTGTCCCAGCTGACATCCCCAGCTTTGACCACCTGTTGTCTACCAGATAATAGTGTGAGCGTGAGCCCCTTCTCCTCCTTACTCCTCACCAGGCTTGTAGTAGTCTATAAAGCCAAGGCCAGTGACACTGGGTCACCCTGATCCATAACATTGTTTTAGTTGATAGCCCATATTACTCCATGTAATACATGCCATGCTTGCACCCTGGCCATGCAGTTTGTTATGGCTGATCCTGATTGTCAACCTGCCCAATCTGCTATGAATGCCACAATGAGAGGTTGTGCTGTGGGTGCTCATTGGTCTTCTGGGACATTGTGCTTGTCACAGAATAGGTGGTATGTGAATAGACCTGCACCGTACATTTCTTTCATCTTTTCTGTCCATGATACTGTGATCATGTCCAGGACTTGGTCTAGGGATGATTCTGGGATGGGGATGGAGCTCCCTTCATTGTTGGTGAGTTGACAGGTTGTGAGCAGGGTGGGATGCCATAAATGGAGGCAGTCTCTTGCTAGGCAATGTGGGCGTAGTGGTGTTACTGTGGGGGTTTTGGTAGGCTGGTACAGACAGAGTTGTGGGCTTGGAAGTGCTGGTGCTTTTTCTTTACAGTGCATATTTATAGATGATTTGGAGCTCATCATGTTGCTCAGTTTGCCACCTGCCTTGCTTGCTCTGTGCTGGAGGGTTTTCTCTGTGTTCACTGTGGCTTTCATGGATTTCAGTGACTGGTGTGCTTTCTCTTCCTCCCTCAGCTCTCTTGGCCATATCAGGCACTATGAGTAAGTGTTGGAGATCTGGGGGGATGGAAATCTCTGAAAGGAGGAGATCAGCGTGGGGGTAGATTCCTTGGGATGGTATGTTAGCTGGATTGTTTTCACTTCAGACATATATGGTGCAAACCTCTCTAAGATTATTGGTTTGAGCAAGATAGGAGTATATATGTCTGAATACTGAGTTTGCTTCTGTATTGTGGTGTCAACCAGTCCACCAGCTCTCGACAACTCTAGTGTTGTCCCTGTGCATGGTGGCTCTCTTGAGGTCCAGGAGCATAATGTCAATGGCCCAAACAAGGAGTTTGAACCCAATCGCTTCTGCCCAACTGATGTCCCATTTGGCTCCATGATCGCTTTGCCATCCTGGCATGAGTTTCCAGGTGCACCATCTTCTTCTGATGACAGTGACAATGCCTACACCAGAGCTGGCATCTGAGTATGTGCTCATGTCAGGAAACAGTTGTGGTGGGCGCAGGTGCTTGGTGATAAAGCCATTCTTCAGTTGAGTGTCCTACCATGTCAGTTCTTTCTTGATCAATTTTATAGGCCAGTGTGGCATGAACAGCTTGTCAGTGCATGTCTTTAGCATGCATTCCAGGCCTGTAAGGTATGCACGCCCTTTCTGCCACATGGATGATGTGTGTAGCAGCTTACTACATATATAGCTGTTTTACGTCTTTTAGGATGTGCACAGGACACACAAACCATTCTGCTATGGCTCTGCAGTACTTGTTTGCTTTCTCTGGTATGAGCGAGACAGTTTTAGCTCTCAGGTTCTATCAGAAACCAATGTATGTATGTCCCCTCATGCTCACACAATATACAGATATAGGGTGATTCAGTTCACTGTTGAGTCAAATGACAAAGCAATGACACAGGTCCTGAGTTCACAGGAGCAGGGAAGGGTGATCAAGAGATCAGAATAGGCAGCAAGCCAACAAAACCAGGTATGTCAGGCCTATTACAATCAGCAGATGGCAATCCAAATAATCATTCATTGATATGCCCATTCCCACTAACAGACTCAATAGTATGACTCAAGATCAGGCCAATGTCATGTTCAAACATCATATTGTGCTCAATAGTGACATGATTTCTGTTATGAAGCCACACCTGATGAGCTATGCTCCCAGCATCAAAACTCACCCAACATCCCTCACAAGCATCATTGTCAAGCTTTAAACTGCTTGCATTGTGAACCCAGACATGGCAATTCCACTCAGGTAAGTTTCCTATACCCAATTTCTGCCCATATAGAAGCTTGTGTGATATCACATCATTGAGCATAATGGTACCTGTTCTGTTCTTCACCCACACACAATGCACTAATACTTTCCCCCACAGAACCTTTGGTAACCTAGTAGCATGTAGCATTGTGTGCACACACTTAGCCAGTGTGTGGTTAAGCTGCTCAGCCATGCCATTGGATTGTAAGTAATTGTGTATGGTAAGCTTCTGCTCAGTGCTGTTTATTGCAAGGTGTCATTTAAAGTCATTACCTAGGTACTCACTGCCATGATCCAAGTGCAAATGTTTAATATGGGCACTAAATTGGGTGCTCAACCAGGCCTCAAACTATAAGACTATGAGCAATGCCATGAGAGGTTGGGACTGCTGTTGGGGACTAACCCAAGCATAAAGTATGTAAAAGGGACATCCAGACCTTTACTCTGGAAATGAGAGCAAAAGGACTAGAATATCAAGCATGAAGCCTAATATGCAGGTGAGTGCTATGAATATATACTTCTAACTACAACCCAAAACCCTAGGCAAACCCTGTGCCATGGGCTAGGGCTTCTTACTAACAGATATTAAATAATGATCAGAATGGAATTCTAAATATGATGGATAAATAAGTGAAAATGGAATGATGTCATAGTCTAGCCTACAATGTAATAGAATGATCTAGAAGGATCTACCTGAATCTAGATAAGATAAGGAAAAATAATGTCACATGGTGATGATAAGATAAGATAAAGGGGAAATAGGGGAAATGAAATAAATAGATTCTGTCAATTGCAAGATAAGGAGCTCAGTTGTTGTGAGGGCAAATGGACTATGTGTATATTATCTGTGAGATGAGGAGCTATTGTACATTGTAAATATGACAGTGATATGGTATCATATACATATCAGGCTTACCTCAGTCGTTGCAAGGGCAAACAGACTGAGGTTTGAGTCTGCTATCAAGAGACTATATACTGTATCAGCCACTATGTAGTCACAAAGGGGCATAAAAGGGATAAAGGGAAACAAAGGATGTGAAAGGAAAAACATGAAATGGTTATTGTATAAAGAATACACACTGTCACAACTGAGTCTGATGGGTGGCTGTGCACACAGTTGCCTATTCTAACACAAACTGACAATAAGTATCAAAGGTATTGGATTTCACATGAAGGAGATAAACCCACAAGTAGTGTGAGTAATCATCTATAAATGATACATAG
>JBBPKS010000179.1:0-18220 GCA_038089355.1 Pulveroboletus ridleyi | reverse complement strand
ATACCGGCGAGTAAGGACTGTAGGATTCCAAAATTTCTTTCTACGAAGGATCGGTGCCTGGTTCTCCGGAACAGGCACATTCACAACTCCGCAAGTCCCCCAGTTTTGAGGGCTTGCTTGAAGCACTACCCCAAGTATCCGAAGAGCCTTATCGGCTCAAATTCAAACAGAAACAAACCGCCCCCCCGCCACAAGAAACGATGTCGTCATCGTTAAGTAATGACGACCTGAAGGCGCTTCTCACGGCCCTTCTAAAGGAAAAGGAGGACAGCCCCTCCGCCATCACAAAAAAAGTCGCCGATCCCGGCAAGTGGGACGGCACACGAGACAAGTTCCGGGTGTGGTTCACCCAAGTCACCGTCTGGGTCTTGCTCCAAAATTGGGGCTCAGACAAACTTAGGACCGTCGTGGTCCTATCCCGAATGGAAGGTCAAGCCGCCTCATACGCACGGCTAAAACTTGAGGAGTACTGCGACTCCGAAATCGCAGATGCAACCGGCCCGACGGGAAAGTCATTAGGCTACCCCCGCGGAGATGAAGCGTGGCCTGACTGGAAGAGGCTACAAAAGGAAATAAAAGATCACTTCCAGATCGACGTGCTCGCGCACAAATCATTGCAGAAGCTCAACCAGCTGAAGCAACAAGGACGCCCGATTGATGAGTTCCTCCAACAATTCGAGGTTCTCTTTAAAGAATCCGAGATCGACAACGGTCACGGAATCGAAATTATCAAGCGAGCAGTGGACGCTCGCGTGTACATGCAGGTCCACCTACACATGTCGGTAGAAGACGACATCTTCGAGTTGATCGACGCCTACAGAAAAGTGGGCCGATCTTTCGAGTCCGCGGAAATTGAACGCGGATTCCAACCAAGGCGCTTTGGCAGAGCGCAACGCTACAATCCGCCCAAAGGACCACTGCCTAACCAGCGGTTCACCCAATATGGGACGCAACCTGGAAGGGGAGCGCCCATGGAGATCGGAGCAGTGCAGGGCTCCCCAGAAACCCGCATGTGCTTCAACTGTGGCAAACCAGGCCACATTCGACGGGACTGCCGGCTCCCGAAGAAGCCATATAACCCGGCACAAGACAGGAACCGAGCGCCGGTTCAAAATATGTGCCAAGTATGGGTGCCCGACAAGGACGGGTACTACACCGAGACGTGGGCGGTCATCTCCGAAACCCCGCCTGAAACTAAGGCCCGCGCGGCAACGTCCTCCCGACAGGACTATATGTCGGACGAAGCTTGTGCCTATTGGGCCGATGTCTTCGAGACAGAAGCTCGGACAAAAGCATCCGAGGCTTTAAAAGGAAGCAGCTAGTCGACGGTAGGGTGTCACCTAGCAAGCTGGATAAAACAAACGAAAAAAGAAGAAAACTAGAAAACATCAAAAAAATAGTTACTGCGCATTTGGACTGCAGTTCTCCCGTTGAAAGTTCTGTATACGTACGATCTGGTTTCGAGCCGACGAGCGCGGCATTATTTAACCCTGTACAAGTAAGTAGACCGGACTCCGGGCGCACCGGTACGAGAGTGGTAGGCGTAGACGACTCGTTGACCGAGCTCAAGGGAGAAATCCCCATAGCTGGCACTGAGCCTGTAGCCAAACTCTCGGAGTGCACCGACGGAGATTTCCCGGTTAGGACGATCAGCCAGGTGCTGAACTCTTTAATAGAATCTGATACGTCTGTAGGGGGGTCTCTTCGGAGCTCGGCGCCAGACTATAAATATAGTGTGCTTAATTCCCTTTTTAAGAATAACTGTGCTGACCTTAACCTTAATAAAATCCCTACACAAGAAATGATCAGCGGTGGAGAGTTCATGGTGGACATTGCCATTCTCTTCTCCACGGGTAACACACAAAAAGATGATAACATAAAAGCACTAATTGATAGCGGCGCCGTCAACACCTTCATCGACCGCAAATGGTGCACCAAAAACAAAGTCAACATGATACCCCTCGTACAGCAAATACAAGTATTTAATGCCGACGGTACTCCGGGCAAGGCCGGAAAAGTTACACACCGGGTAGAACTCGTCGCAGCGATGCAGGATCATCACGAAAAAATCAATGCCTTCGTCGTGGAGCTGGGCTCTAATCAGATGATCATCGGCTATGACTGGCTCGCGCGCCACAACCCCGACATCGACTGGATCGAAAAGACCATCAAGTTCACACGCTGCACGGAAGATTGCGACAACTGGAAAACCCACCGTCGCTACCAAGCTAACTTCCACGTGCGCGTCATCGAGGACGGGGTTGCGGATAAGGTCCCGGCGGCCTATCATGATTTTCTTGACGTTTTTTCGGAGCAGGAGTCCAATCGCATGCCCTTACGGAAGCACTGGGATCATGCCATCGATCTCAAGCCCGACTTCGTTCCAAGGAAGGGGAGAGTTATTCCTCTATCCGACACGGAGTTGGAAGAAGTACGGACTTTCATCGACAAGGAAGTCAAAAAGGGTTACCTCCGACCAAGCAAGTCTCCTCAAACATCTCCAGTATTCTTTATCCCCAAGAAAGACGGCAAGAAACGTCTAGTTATGGACTATCGATATCTAAACGAAGGAACTATTAAAAACGCATACCCCTTACCGCTAATCTCACAACTAATAGACCGACTGAAAGGCGCGGACATGTTCACAGCAATGGACCTACGCTGGGGATACAATAACGTCCGCATTAAAAAAGGAGACGAATGGAAAGTGGTGTTTGTAATGCCGATCGGAGCTTATGAGCCAACGGTCATGTACTTCGGACTTACTAACTCCCCTCCTACCTTCCAAAACATGATGAACGACGTCTTCTCCGACCAATACGCCTTTCTCATTATTTATATGGACGACATGATGATATTTACCAAGAAAAAGACAAAAGAAGAACACGAAGCGCTAGTCCGCGAAGTGCTACAACGTCTCTGAGAGAACGATCTATATATTAAACCCGAAAAATGTGCATTCTCCAAGGACAAGGTCGAGTTCCTCGGAATGAACGTCTCCAAGAACGGCGTCGAAATGCAAGAAAAGAAGACTCAAGCTATCGCGGACTGGCCGGAACCAACACGCCTTAAACAAGTCCAAGCATTCTTGGGCTTATGTAACTACTACCGTAAATTTATTGATCAGTTCGCAGAAATCGCAAGGCCGTTGAACGACCTAACCAAGAAGGACACCCCTTTCCGGTGGGGCGACGCTGAACGAGCGGCCTTCCTCGCTCTCAAAAAGAAATTCACGGAAGCACCCCTGCTCGCATACCCGGATAGTACGCGGCAGATGCGCATCGAAACGGACGCCTCCGATATTGCAACCGGAGCAATCCTCTGGCAGGAATGCGAAGATGGGCAATGGCGTCCATGCGCTTTCTTATCCCACTCCTTCGACGCGACTGAACGTAACTACCCCATCTACGACAAGGAACTGATGGCGGTCATTCGAGCGCTTGAAGAATGGCGACACTATTTAATCGGACGAGAACGGTTCGAGGTCTGGACAGACCATAAAAACCTGGAGTACTGGAAGAAACCTCAGACTCTATCAGGGTGCCAAGCACGTTGGCATGCCCTCCTCCAGGAATTCAACCTCGAGTTCATTTATCGTCCCGGCTCTCTTAACCGCGCCGATCCCCTCTCCCGCCGGCCCGATCATGGCGACGCAGTCGAGAACCTTAATAAGGACGTCACGGTATTACCCGCCGAGCTATTTATAAAAAATGTTACATTAGAATCTCCTTTACTGCAAAAAATACAAAAAGAATCACAAAAAATAAACGATGTTCTTAATTATACGTACAATACCACACGAGAAGTATATCTCCATGACTTTACGGGCCAAATCTACGTTCCACCTTCGATTCGTGCCGAGATTCTAAAAACGTGTCATGACGATCCCCTGGGGGGTCACAACGGGCAGGCCCGTACATACCATACTATAAACCGCTTCTTCATCTGGCCACAGATGCGAAAAGACATTATCTCTTATATAAATCACTGCTACACGTGCGCCCTCACGAAGGGTTCGTCTAAAGCACCGGCAGGAAAAATTATGCCCCTTCCTGCGGCTTCTCACCCGTGGGAAGATATTTCTATAGACTTCGTAACTGGATTACCAGAGGTAGACAAGTTCGACTCTGTTTGCGTTATCGTTGATCGATTCTCAAAAGAAGTCATATACGTACCATGTTCAAAAACAATTTCTTCACTAGAATTAGCTAAACTATTTCGCGATCACGTATGGTCACAACACGGCATCCCCCGAACGATAGTATCGGACCGGGGCCCACAGTTCGTGTCATCCTTCACGACCGAATTGTGTGATTTATTGGGCATCGAGCAGAAAGTGTCCACGGCTTATCATCCGCAGACGGACGGACAAACCGAACGGATCAATAGAGAGATGGAGCAGTATCTGAGGGCATATGTCGCCAAACAACAGAACAAATGGCTAGACCACCTCAAACTCGCTCAATTCCACCATAACAACTCTCTATCATCCTCCATCGGATCCTCCCCGTTCGCCGTCACCCGGAACTACTCCCCTAGGATGGGATTCGAGGGAGCTTCGGAATCCCTAGCCGGAACTTTCCATGCTACTACGGGCCGCGCACATCAGGAGGTGCAACAAGCGCTGGAACGCACTCGTGACAAAATGGCGCGCGACAACGAGTCCGCTAGAACGGACGCTCCTGAGTACGCTCCCGGAGATCAAGTATGGCTCAGTACGGATAACTTGAAGTTGCCATACACCGCCCGTAAATTAACCCAGCGATGGCTCGGGCCATTCGAGGTGATACGAACCCTCCCAAACGCAGTGGAACTGCGACTCCCCACATCATTCTGGATTCACCCAGTGGTGAACGTCTCAAAGGTGAAACCATACCGATCCCCGCTGCCAGGCCAGCCGATCTCTCGCCCAGACGCGATCGAGGTCTCGGAAGATGGTCACCCCGAGTACGAGGTCGAGGCGGTCGTAGCCTCCCGCCTGAAACGGGGAAAATTGGAATACCGGGTTCGTTGGAAGGGTTACGACGACACCGACGACACGTGGGAACCGGCTTCCCATCTCGAACACGCACGTGACACGGTCGACACCTTCCACCACGACAATCCCTCTGCCCCTCGCCCTCTACGAGGCCTCTCCTTGACGGAGATGAATCGTCTATTCGCTGTTTATGGCCCTGAAGCTGGTACGCCGTTTGCAACAACTCGTCTGGAACTTGAGTCGTAGCAAAGGGGGGTAATGTTACGAACCACTTCGCCCCCTTCCTCTTCGCGGTCACGTGACGCATCACATGACCTGGGTCCAGACCATGACATCATATGACGTCATGCCTCAAGGCTGGCACACCCTTTTAATCTCCGATAACCCTGGTGGGAACTCTCTCACGATCGTGTACTGTAGTCTATCCATGTATAGTAGTTTATCCCACAGACCCTATGGTCCGTGCGCATCCCTCTGTACTATATAAACCCAAGGGTCTCAGCTGGCGTCCCCAGCTTTGACCACTTGTTATCCCACTACCTTTGGGGTGATTGGTGTGCTTGAGCTCGTCCTTCCATCTATTCCCTCGCCAGGCTCGGTAATAGCCTGTAAAGCCGAGGCCGGTGGTGTGCTCGCTTAGCGTTCGCAACACATGATGGATGCAATTTAGGAGTTATAACAAGAGGGAGTTTGAATATACTGTTAGAACCGTCGTCTCCAGGAGGTAACTCCGGAACTCCAGAGTTCAAGCAGGACTTGACTTCACCATATGTGGTGCACCCTTGTCACAACTCTGAGGGTGTCCTGTAATTTCAGAACGGGCGGAAGAAGTCAGATTGACCTTGTTGCAAGCAATGAAGGCCAAGGATGATTCAGAAGAGAGTCTTAGAGACTTGAGGGGGTCAGAGTGAGCTTGGAGACTGTCCAAGTTGATATTCAAACTGGAATATCTACTACAAGTGTGGAGACTTATATATGGGAGTAGAACATAGGTCTTACTAATAGTCTGGAGTGTGGATGCTAAGTGTACCAGAGCTGTGCCCCTAAGTGGAGCTCAGGGACGGAGGGTGAACTGGGACGAAGCTAGTGGCTATGTACTGTAAGTGAAGAATGGAACATGACACTAAGAACAAGGAATACTAAATAGAGAGGGTCTGGAGTGTCAGGGATGTGGACTCATTGAGAACGCACCGGAGGTCACAGGAAGAAAGTCCGGAGTTGGGTCCAGAGTTAAGTTTGGAGTTCTGGATTGATGGATATGACAGCAGTCTGGAGAATCAAGTGGGTGGTGATATCATGATTGCCTGCCTTGGGCTGACTTACCAAGTGCTTCAATGTAACCACATGTGTGTTGCTGGGGTTCTCAGTGCTTTCCATATCTGCATCATCAATTATGAGTGTCCCCAGGTTTAGAGTGGAGTTATCAGACTTTGCAGACTGCACATCCTCCAGTTCCTCATCATCATCACTGAGAACAATAATGTGATGATGGTGGCACTTTTTTGGGAGTGGAGTCATAGGCTTGTCTGGCAGCATGATGACTGTATCATCACTTGACAGAAAACTGGTTATGGCATAAAGAAACACATTAGTATGTAGTAGACATTAATGATATTCCTACCTAGGAAAAGGAGTGGGTTTGTGCTCAAGAGCCCTTTTGAGACTGCATGGCATTGGAGCCTTCATTTCAATGGTAGTATATTCAGAACTAGGTGAGGTCTTCATGTTGACAGTAGTATGTTCACCTCTGAAGGCAACTTTATTTACACTCTTGAGAACCTGCAGTTTGACACATTGGGCTAGGATAAGTGCATGGACCCATGGTGGAATCTTTCCACCAGTCACAGTCACACCTGCATTTGGGGTCTTAGTTAGCAGGGTCATGTCAACTGGCACATTGCATATTGCAGATGCAGGAGGGACATTGCTCTTGCATGCAATAAGCAGTGTAGTGAGCCTTACCTGAGTCACATTGCTGTTGACCATTTCAACAGTGCATGAAGTAAACTATATAAACAGTGATGTTAGCAACACATCTCATATTAAAAGACAAAAAAAACCACATTATAGGAGGTTGAATCCTCCTATGGTTGCTGTCATATCTGTTGAATCTGGGACTCCGGACTTAACTCCGGACACCTTTCCTGTGACCTCTGGTGCATTCTCGATGAGTCCACATTCCTGACACCCCGGACCTTCTGTATTTAGTATTCCTTGTTCTTAGTGTTATGCTCCATTCTTCGCTTACAGTACATAGCCACTAGCTTCGTCCCAGTTCACCCTCCGTCCCTGTGCCCGCTTAGGAGCACAGCTCTGGTACACTTAGCATCCACACTCCAAACTATTAGTAAGACCTATGTTCTACTCCCGTATATAAGGTCCCTGCACTTGTAGTAGATACTGCAGTTTGAATATTGACTCGGACAGTCTCCCAAGCTCACTCCAACCCCCTTGAGTCTCTAAGACTCTTTTCTGAACCATCCTTGGCCTTTGTTTCTTGCAATAAGGCCAATCTGACTTCTTCCGCCCGTTCTGAAATTACAGGACACTCCCGGAGTTGTGACAAGGGTGCACCACATATAGTGAAGCCAAGTCCTGCTTGAACTCCAGAGTTCCGGAGTTACCTCCCAGAGACCCTGGTTCTAACAGTTGCAAGCATGCCTTTTGATCTGTTTCAGGAGTCCATTCAAGAATCCATTGTGTCCATTGTCCATCTGGGTAGGTCTTTTTCATTTTCTGTTCATTTCTTCATTCATCTGGACTCTTTTGTTTGATCCACCTGTTTGATCCAGGTCTGGAATGCATCCATCTAGTACCAGGTTCATTTCATCCAGACCAGATCTTTTAGCTTACATACCCACTGGGTACCATTTGGCCTGGATTAGTTAGATCTCATAGATAGAAGTCCACAGGTATTCCTGGGACTATAAAACTGGTGTATCACATCTTAGAAAGGGGGGGGCATCCTTTGAACCTCCATCTTTGGTCCTTGAGTCTGAGGACTAGTCACCTAGGTCCTCACTCACTTAGCCTGTGTCTCCTGGCCCCCTCTCTTGAGTCGAGTTTATACTTGCACCCTTTCCTTTTATTTGATCCTTATCCACTCTGGATAAGATCTGTGTTTTACAACTGGAGCCCACCAAGGAAGGGTGTATTATAGTGGAATACAGAGCCTGAGGGACTGCTCATGGCCTAGTGTCTATCATTTTTCTTCAGAATCAACCTTTTTTTTCTGCCTGCCACTTATTCTATCCCTTTTGCTTCTCATCTACCCCTGAGTCCCTCATTTGCCATTTCATTGTCATCTGTTTCATCATCATTTGTTTTGTCACCATTGATTTCCTTTCCGGTTCATTCCCATGCATCCCTGTCATTCCATATTCAGAGCACCCATGGCATCCATCCAATCCACACCCTTGGCCTATTACAGCAGCATGCTGACCACCATCATCCAACCCTGCTGGAACACTCCTGAGGCCCCTCAATTTGACGCAAGCAGACTATGACAACTACCCATATTTCTTTACGACATTTCTACACTTAGAGACACTCTTGGATATGACCATACATAGAAGATCAAGCTTGCCATCTACTATGCTGACCTTGATGACACTGAACTCTGGGAGTACCTCCTGGAAGCATTGGATCTGGTCCTGGATTGGGATGCATTTGTAGTAGCAGTCAAGAAGGACTATCTGGGATGCGAAGGTCTGTGTAATTATAGTCAAGCTGACCTTCTTTCTGTTGTACAGGAGTCTAGATTGAGGGCCATGCAGTGCCTGGATGATGTTGGGGCATATCATCACCAGTTCATCAAGATCACCCATTTGCTTGTGTCTAGCCATCGTCTGTCCAAGATAGACTGTGACACATTGTTCATATCTGGGCTTTTACAAGATCTCAAGGTCTGGGTCTGACAGCACCTGGAGATCATGAGGTCAGACATACATCCAGATACTGTTTACCCACTGTCAGATGTTCAGGAGACAGCAATATTTCTCCTGCAAGATCTTGGAATCCAGTTTCATGTTCTCATCTGGCACCACCATCAGTCATTGTGCATCCACCTGCATCACCCACAGCATTGAGTGTTGCATCATATCTGGGTCCATTGTTGTCCCCAGTCACTCGTGTTCAGCTGCCAATACCATCCATGCCACACTCCCTATCTGTGCAGCTGCCCATCTGTACTTCCTCATCATCCATGACATATCAGCCATCAATGCCATCATCTCAGGTCACCCCTGCTTTACCACAGCCATGTCACCACCCAAATCCAGTTACACAGCAATCACAGATATTGTGCCCAGTTCTGTTGGTATCCATCCTGGCTAGAGATGCTATCATGGATGTTGACCTGGAAATGTTTAGCCCAGTTGAACAAGAGCCATGTCCTGTTGGTTTAGAGGACCTAGAACAGATAGCATACAGGAAGTATTTGGCAGGGGTATTACAGACTTTCCAGGAATGTTGTGCAGTCACAGCATTACCACCACCCATTGTCTCAGTGTTCAAACAGGCCGCCATGGTGGATTCCATCCCTTTTTCTTTGTCATCTGTTTTTACTAATATTCCTTTATCATCGTCCATTGCACCAGTTATATCCAGCTCATTCCCTCCATTATAGTTTTCTTTGTCATTATCATCGTCTTCATTGCCATTGTCACCATCTGCATCTGGGCTATTGCCCCAAATTGTATCATCATCCACCATGTTGGATTCTCCTCCATCACTTGAATCCACCATGGCAAATATCATTGTATTTCCTTCATTGTCCATTTCTACTGACAATTCTCTTCCTTTATCCTTGTCATCAGTCACATCTGGGCCATTGCCCATATCCATATCTCTATCTGCCATGCCAGATGACCCCCCATTGACTGGATCCATTGTGCTGGATCTTTCTCCTTCTCTATTGTCCATATCTGCTGACCTTCCTCCCTCAGTCTTTATCAGGAACAACACAAACAACTCAAAGTGAGAAGTAAGTGAGACCGAAACCATGGAACAGACTAAGGTGCAGCAATAGGCACACACACAGAGAATGAACCACAGCAATGAGAATTCCAAGAACAAAGGCTAATTACAGGATATGTACTACTTATATAGGTAATGCTAACCCTAATGCCTGCTAAGCCCCAAGCAATGATCGAGATCTGTTTAAGATCCAAGCGAAGCCCTTGACCCAAGATTGCTAACGGATCAACGATCTATAGATATAAATAGGTTAATGCAATCGGTCTACGATCGGGTGTGAAATATAAGTAAGCCGGTTCGTAAGCGGCTGATAAATAGACTGGAATGGTGTAATAAATATGGAGTGATGTCAGAGGTCGTGTCAATAGGCTAGACCTTGATGTAGATGGAATGGATGATGCAAATGAGGGTAGCCTAGACCCGAATTAGTGAAATGATGAAGAGAATGCTAAGGTAGGCAAAATGGGATTAAGATAAAGACATGAATATATCGTTAGGGACGTTTGAGAAATCGTGGTTCTGACAGTCTTAGTCTCATCTCCCCATCCATTGATCCCATCACCCATCTCAGGTGATTCTATTCTGCTGTCCTTGCCACAGGATGTTTTTTGTCACCACCTGGTTGGTCAATCTGGTTTCATGTTTTCTTCTTCTATTTTGTCTTCTCTTCATCAGGCTTCTTTTGCCTCTTTTGATTCAAAGCTGTCTATCTGGCCCCCCAATCATGCTACAGGTTTTCATTCATCTTTTGTCATTCCTCCCCCTCTCCCAGATTGCAATGCCTGGGAGGTCATCATTCATAGTTTCCCAGGGGGAGGTACTCACTATCCACTTCATTCCTGTTCTACATTGTTTCATTTTTGCATTTTCATCATTTTCATGTCTGTTATTTGTATATCATTTTTCATCTATCTTCTGGATCATACCAACTATCTGGAATCCATTCATCATCAACCCGGTCTCATCTGGTTTGGCTGGTCTCATCACAGACATATGTAGAAGGAAGAAGTAGATCAAGGAAAGCAAGTTGGGTCAGACACCTGCAACCTTATTACAAACCTGCTATGTATTCATCCCATCCCAGGTTTAGTCTGGTGACAATCTATTTCATCCCAGTTTTTATCTGGTGTCATTATCTCGCACATACCACTAAGAAACACAACCAGACCCTCATACCATTGTTTAAGTCACACATTGCATTCCTTCATTGTAAGCCAAATAAAAACATCCATATAGTGTTCCATTCTCTCCATCTCATATTCACTGTAGTTATATATTCACTTTCAATCGCACCTTGAGACTGGTGTATTTTATCTGATAGTCCATTCCTTCAATCCAGTGCCAATCTGGTATCTGTCCATTTGGGATCCGAGCAGGTATAGATGCAATGAATTGATCAATGAAGACAAGTTGGGCAGTACCCTGCATCTGGTTCCTTATTTTGATTTATTATACATTGTGGCATTTGTCTACTTACTTGTTTTTGCTTCTCTTGTTCAGACCTTACCGGATTGGACTCACCTGGATATGGACACAGAATGAATATGGACATAGATATGAAACAAAGGGGACATACAACTATCTATGGCAAATCAGATTGTCTACCACCCACCCATCACTGCCTTTATGATTGCCAGATTGGCCTGTATCTCCTTGAATACTGCGACTGATTTTTGCGCCCACACCACCAACTCTTGCATCTGGGAGACTGCTTCTTGGACCTGCCCTTAGGCATGCAGGAACTTGTTCTCCAGGAAGGCAAGGGTCCTAAGACCCTTCTTCTGCACCTCTGCATTGACTTCACCCATGTGTGGGTGCCACATTGCATTGATGGGTATGGGGTTGTCATCTTGACTGTCTCTGTTCTCACTATTGGAAAGTTCAAGGATCTGGGTTAGAACCTGGATTCAACACAGATGGTTGGAAGCCTCTGGTACAGAATTAGCTACATGAACAGAACATGGATTTCACTCACCTGGGACCTTGCCCTTTCCCTTCCTGTCTTTTGACCCCTTCAGCCCACCTGTCACCTTCATCTTCTTTACCTTCCCCCCACAGCCACCCAACTTCTTGCACTTCACCTTGAGGGTCTGGCACTGATTGCAGATCTGGCCTTCACAACCCCAGCACCAGATCTTTGCCTTAGCACATCCACTGCATGGTTCATCATGGGTGATGGAAGTGCTGCCAGTTGCGACCTTCTTCTGGACAGGCTTGTCATCTTTGCCTTTGTCATTCTCATCTTTGTTGTCTGAGACAACCTGTTGGTGCTGATTTGATTCATTAGTACAGGCACTAAGATACCAGATTCTTCACTTACCTTAGCTAGCCATGGTGGAATGACAATAATGGGGAGACATCTCTTCATGCCTGTTTCCTTGCTGGGCCCCAGAATTGGATCCATTGGGATTGTATCCATCTGTAAGGTTATTATTATACTGGGTGCTCTGCACCCTGTCCTCACTCCTTACTCACATGGGTGAAGTGAACTGAGTGGTTATTCACAAATGAGTACATAGAAGTATAGTAAGAGGATTGGCCTGTCACCAGAACAGGCCTCTCCTTTTTATCTACATACCACACATGTGATTGCCTTGTATCACATGCACTCCTAAGTATGCAGTCAGGGGCTATTACCCCATTTAGTACCTATAGGGGCTACTGCCCCTTACACTGGCCTCACTGAATCACTGGAGGAGGGCTGAATCCCTCAGGACACTGGGATGGGCAACCAAGAGAGACATGTCCTCTGGGGAAACCTTGATCCAATGAGCCTCCTGCTCATACCACTCCAAGGAGTGGCTGAGAGACTTGTCAGCGACCTTGGCCCTGAGATCAGTCCTCAAAGGACCATAGAGGTCCCAGGTGGTGGCATTCTTGTTGCCTCCAGCAAACTTGATGTGCTTGAGCATCTCTTGAGCCCATTGACGAGCCCATTGAACGGCATCATCAGCGATGTGGGGGGTGACCCCATTAGCAGCCAGATAGGCTGCAATGTATGCAAGGGTGCTCCCTTGTGGAAGTCACTGGCCCAGGTAGACTTGCATCCTTGGGCAGGTCCAACCTCAGCCCAGTTGAGGAAGGATTTGTACCACCCAGGTATGATGAGGAGACAGGTGAGGCTGCACTGCCACACCATTTGGTTGACATGCCCTTGGGGCATGGGAGCCAGTCAATCCATGATGAGGAGGCCCCTCATCTGGTGTTGGGTGGGAGCATTCAGCTCCAAGTCAGGGTCATCTGGGATGATGGGGGTGAATAAATCTGTTTTTGAGATGCTCATTGAGGAATGTCCAGAGAGCCTCAAGCTCAGAGGGAGAAAGGGAATAAAGAGTACCCAAGGGAGGGAAGGTATCTTCCTCCAGGTCAATCTTTAGGTTATGCTCATGATACAGAGCAAGCGTGGATGCTTTGCTCTTACTGAATACATCTATGAATTTATGGTAATCTGGAGGGATTCCAGATAGGTTGACTGGAGTGGGAGGAGGAACTGGATCAGTAGATGCTGACTGGAGGTTGGAATCCTGAGGGCAGATTTGCAAGCTGAACTGGGTGGGACCCTGAAGTCGACAGGCCAACACAAAAGTGGGGGCACTAATGAATGAGATGGGCAGAGCCTTGCATTCAGAGAAACTTGGCAGATTGGGTGTGGCAGGGTTAGCCAGAGGAGGTGAATCCAGAGGCTGTGGAGGTGAGCTTGGGTTTGCAGGCACAGAATGCTCAGATGGCTGGAACAAAATACTACTTGAAACCCAATCAATCAACAGATTGAAATAGGTGAGCCAGTTGTGTTCCAGAATCAATGAACAGGATTCATCTAGCAGAGTGATATATAGTGTTGTCAGAGTGATGTCACTGGTTTCAAAGTGGATGGTGAGATCAATGGCTTGAGTGACAGTGGAGTTGGATGTTCTATTGAAAAGTTGGAGTTAGAGTGGAGGTATGGAGTAGATCAAAAGATTGTGTTTATTAACAAATGTTGTATCAATGAAACAGTTGGAAGATCCAGAGTCTACAAGTGCAGGAAACCAAGGAATGTTCTGATCACATATAGTGACAGAAGGGATGAGGGAGCAGGGGTCAGAAAGAGCAGATGCATTGAACCAGATCTCCTTAGGTGCACTAGTTGAGTCAATGCAACCCCCAGACTGTGCAGAGTCCTGGAGGTTGCATTCTATTTTTTTTGCCTCTGAAGAGGTCTCCAGTTTGGTTTCTGAAGTTACAGCTTTAGCTACTCAACCTTTAGCAGCCTTGGAGGTTGACTTTGGACACTCCTTGGCCATGTGACCCACAGAACATATAAAGCTTCAGGTCAAGGCATCTTTTTTGCTCAGCTGCAGTGAGCTTGCTATCCTTCCCTAACTTGATGAAAGTGTCAGGCTTTGGGGTGGCAGAGGTGGTGGCAGACTTTCCCTTGGAGTCCTTGGACTCTTTGGAACCACTGGAGTTGGAGGTGCTTCCAGATTGGTGATTTCCAGAGCTGGATGACTTTTCAGACTTGGCAGAGGGGTTGGCAGATGGCTTTGCCTGGCAATTGACTTCAGACTTGCACTTCCAATAGTGTGCATCAATGGCCTGGGTGAGTGTCCAGAGTTCAGAGAAAGTGGGCAGCTTTCTAACATGAGAAATTTCGTCTTTGATTCAGTCAGGGAGGCCATTATAGAAATGGTGCCAGAGGGTACCCTCTCCATAGCCTTGGACTTGCGAAGTGATGCAGTTGAATTCAATTGATATGTTGGGAGTCCTTCATGGACAAGTGGTTAAATTGGTGTTCCATATCACCAACAGGGTCATGGGGTCTGAAGTTTGTTTGCAATTCCAGGACAAATTCCTGGTAATTGTCCATTCAAACCAGATGGAGGTTCAGGTCCTTGTCAAGGAGGAGGTCCAGTTTGAACCATTCCAATTCCATTCCTTTCAGGTAGGATTGCACAAATATTACTTTGGGGCAATCTGTCCGAAAGGTCTTAGGACAGTCTTGGAAATTCAATTCACACTGGACTAGAAATGTCTGGAGCTTCTGGGGGTCAGTTCTGTCAAACTAATCCAGTTCTTGGACCTTGGTTTGGGGAGTGTTTTCAGCAGGGTGTTGACAAGAGGAGTGGGCTAGGCTGTAAAGGGTGTTAGCAAAGAGAGCAAGCATGTCCCAAGGGACTTGCTTGTTGTCTTCCTTGTCTTTGTTTCCTGGTTCATCTTTGTTATTGCTATTCTTGGGTCCAAGCTCAGAGAAGTTGGGGTCCTCATTGGAGGAGTCACTTCCAGAACCATCTGGACCTCCCAGGCTTCTAGGACCATTGGGTGGTATATGGGGAATATCTTGGTCTTGTGGTGGGTTGGATAACAATGATTCATCACTCACAAGTTCTGTAATCCCAGCATCTGGAGTTGGCAAGTGCTGGAGGGCATGAGCCTGGAAGATGGATGCCAAAGTACAGTGGGTAGAGAAGCTGTAGAATTGGTTGATGAGGATGGGGCCTTGATGACAGCTCATGAATACACTGAGTGGATTGAAATGTGAGGATGGAGGTAGGTTCATGCCAATAGCACATGTTCTGGACCCTCCCCCTGTAGAGCCAGTAGTGGCTCAAATAAATAGAGTTATAACCCCTGACCATGTACTTACAAGTGTATGTGACATAAAGTAATTATATGTGTGATATGTAGATAAAAAGGAGGGGTCTGTTCTGGTGATAGGCCAATCCTCATACTATACTCATCTCATGAATAAACCAATCAGTTCACTTCACCCATGTGAGTTAGGAGTGAAAATAGGGTGCAGAGCACCTATAACACAACCTTACATTGATTTTGATAATTTCAGGTGTGGAATCACTAGCACACAGGAGCCAAACACATCTGTTATATATTGCAGGAGAAGAAAAGGTGCAAAGAATCCTCTTGAAGTACCTGTAACAAAGCCAACATTAAATAATTATCAACTATAAAATAGAGTATACTTTGATATTGTGCTGTTCAAGTGCTGAAATCACTCACCAACATGCCTGGTGGTCAATCCAGTCACACAGATGTATAGGAAAATGGTGAGTTGTTCCTCTATTTTGATATGCCTGGAGTGTGAATATCCTGCTTCCTGTAATTCCACAACCAAAATATGGAATACCTCCTTTTGAACACCTAGCTCAGTACAAATGTGCTCAGGATGTCCATTGAGGAGCTTCTTGTTAGAGATGATAACTCTGATCTCCTCTGGGCTCTTCTGTCCAACTCCAAGATTCACTAATGAACTCCAGGATGAACTCCTATAGCTCCTATGCAGGAATTATCAATGTTCTATAGGAGCAGCTGGAGATGGATAGGAAGATTGGACTTGCACTCCTTATGTCATTCCCTTACCCCATCTTTGCTTCATCCCTATTCCATAACTTCATACCATTTCTCTTTCCCCTTTACTATTTCCTTACAGAGATTGCTTGTTTTGCTTCAGAGTTGATCAGACTTCACACTTGCATCTGTGCCTACTTCATATATATATTCTCTCTCACTCCTGGGCTCCCCTTAGTCATTCCTGCTACTCCTTGGGCAGCAGCTGAGGTGAGTTCCAGTTTTACTTTACCTTATTACTGTTGCTAATCAGTGTAGTGGGCAATCACTGCCCTTTTACTTAGATTTTTAACACTTCTTCCCCCACCCTTTCTCTGTGAATATCAAGGTGTGATAGGGTATTGCTTCCTTTCTCTGTGACATGATCACAATAGCTTGTGCAACTGCCTCAACTATAGCCAGAAGCATTTCATCTAGCTGTTTCTAGTGAAGGAGAAGTAGTCCCAGCACTAGTTCACTATATCTTGTATACTCACTGCCAAGATCTGGAAATGCATGCATATTAGAGTATCAGTAGCTTATATAGGATAGCCTTTACCATCTTTATCAAAGATCAAGAGTAGCATTGTGCTAAGAGGACTACACTATGAGCATTAGTTAGTATATGTGCTGTAGCAATGTATCATATGTAACTTAGCTCAGTCATTGTATAAGACAAACAGACTGAGGTACTCAAGCTATTGGTGGGATGTGATATAGCTATCATGCCACTGGCTATATAAAGAGAACAATCAGAATGAAAGGAAAGAAAGGGAGAAACAAAGGCACAAAGGCTTAGTACAGTGACAAAGGAAAAGTAAGAAAGTGGAACACAGGTTATCAGAACTCTATACTATAATTATAATCACTATGCCCTGCTATCAGGCCTGAGTGGTGGCTGTGTACATGCTTGCACACATTCTAACACCTCATAGTTTTCAGACATCATTTGAAGGTGTAGGAGATATAAGTCTCAGTTGGCTATGTCAAGCAACTAGATTATCTATAGGAGATATAAGTCTACAGGGATATAAGTAATAGTTCTAGTGTCTGCATAAAAGAATGTCTTACCTCAGTTGGCTATGTCAAGCAACTGAGGTACACAAAAGGAATGAGCAAGTGAATAAAGGGCGACTGACATTAGGTAAGCATGGCTGATTACAAAGTGACATCTGAACTCCAACAGAAGGTTCTGTAGAAATCTCACCAACTCATACTTGCTATTAAAATATATGTGCCCTTGGTTTGATTTGGATCATTAGAACTCAGAGTCCATGCATTAACCTGGATATTGGAGAATAGATCACAAGCCTTGGATCTTTAGGGCTTGGAGTCTATATATATGACTTCCATCTCAGATCAGTCTTTTAAGCAGAGATTGGATTCTACCAAAGGGGCTTCCCACAGTTTTTTTTGGCACTCTGGACTATGATTTTTGCCACAATTTTCTTGCCATACACAGCCTAAGATGCATCCCCATCATCAGGACTCGGAGTTAACCCGGGTGCCATTCAATCCCGAAACATGTCCATATCTCTAATATCGACATTCATTTAATCAGCAAATTGTTTGGGGTTCGGAAAGTTCCGCCGAATCGCTGCTCGCAACTCTGATAACAGATTCCATATGAGAGCGTGGGATGGTGATTACCCAAGTAACGACTTTTTCTCATGGGGTGGGAGGCAGCTCCAACCTCATCGGCGCTGTGGTTTGACCCAGGATGGAATGCCACTCTGTTTAGTTTTGAGATCGTGCCCCCACTGTCGTCCCAGCCCAGTCAGTGTAAGTCCGTCCATTTGAAGAATCCCTCCCCGACAAGCACCACAAGGTCGGGAGGAACAACAAAAGCATGGTTCTGGTGAACGACACATGAGACCTTGCGATTACATTCGCAGTTACATATATACAAACGAGCAGGAGACAGAAACTACCGAGAAAATTGGA
>JBBPKS010000178.1:0-18467 GCA_038089355.1 Pulveroboletus ridleyi | reverse complement strand
TGTGAAACTCTCATGCTCTAGCAAATGGTAGGGTGCCCTTCACTGCCCCAGGCCCTGTTTGCTGCTTCTGTTTGCATGTGCAGGGCAGAGAAATATGACAGCTAGTTCTTCATTAATATCAATTTCCTCATTTCCATTTGGGGAGACATGGGTGAGATAGATGGTACACCTCCTGTTGTGCTGTTTACTAACACTGGGCCTGAGTGACTTGCAGAGTTTCCTCACAAACCAGTCAGTCTCCTAAATTGATGCATCATGGGTGAGGCTGATTTATGCCTGGTATACTGCTTGCCCTTATCTGGACTTGTAGATGCTCTTCCTAATCCTCAGGATCCCAAAAGGGCAAGGCTGTCTGAGACCATAGTTGATATACTTCTTGTTTGACTGTGCAATTTTTTGTGTGAGTATGATTGTGAGAACTTACAATTCTCAGCTGACAATAACAGAGATGATGCCCTTCTCATACCAAACTCTGGATATTGTGATACCAGGTGATCCCCTTATATACACACCATGTCACCAAACTCACATTGTGCAGATTGTTCAGATGTGCTCCCTCTCATAAGGTCAGTATTTGAAAGTCAAGTAATATGACACTTTTGCTCTTGCACTGGCCATAAGTTTTTACCCAATAAATCACTTAAGCCATATATAAGATGCTTTGTGCACACCACTATCCCCAGATGCATGCAACTTCCTAACCATATCAAACTCCCACTGCACAGAGGAGTACTCGCCATTTCAATCATTGAGAATCACACAGCCAGTGAGTTCTCCAACAGCCTGCATGCTATCTGCGCTTCAACTCAAAGCAACACTTGTGTTAGCTCAGCTGCCAGACAAAGTTCCAGGTCTCAAGTTAGAGGTGAAGTGGGATCCCATGCAAGGTACATTGAGTGCCACCATCAACCAAGATGGCAGCATGGCAACTAGCAGAGCACTTATAGTGGTAAGTTTATGCAAATCTGGTTTGGCAGAGTGTAATGTGAGTTGTTTAGGATACAGACAACCTCTATGCTGAGATAATGCAATGCAAGGTGATCAATATGTATGCAAGAGTATCTAGCTGCAACTTCAATATGGCCTGATGCACAATGTGTTTTCTCCCAGAGGAAGTCACTTTGAATTCTCCCAGATGGGGCATCCAGGTGTGATATTGACATTAGCCACTGGCACTCTGTCTCAGTTGTGTACCTATGAGTAAACCAAAGTGATGTTCTGTTAGGGTGAAAGCATGCTGTTACGCTTGATCCTGAAGGGTTGAGTGTGAACTTGGTGAAGGTCCTAAGATACAGAGACAAGGGGGTATCTTGCTGGTAGCAAGATCAGAGGTTTATCCTGGCAGCACCAGATGATGGACTTCTCAGTGAAATGGGTGGACTGAAGGCAATCCCTTGTAATCGGGATGGGACACAGGGAGAGCAAAAGTGCTCACTCAAGTGTAGAGTGGAGACACATGAAGAGGAAAGTTGGGATGTTATATGCCAAGTAGGTCTAAGCTGCAGTACAGGGGGGCTACTTGGGGTTTATATACGAAGATGAGGGGAAGCTGAGTAATCATATAGAAGGGAAAGGAACATGAGAGAACAATGGCTTACTGATCATTGAGTCAGTGAGCCAATGGCTAAAGGAGCTTACTTAGTAAGCAAAGAACATTCTAGAAAACAGAGGAAGAACCAGGTATGTGATGGAGGGAATTACGAGCTTAGTGTGAAGAGGACTAAGCAAGGAGAGATAAGTCCGACAAAAGAAAAAGAGCATAGCGATAAATCATAATACATGCATTGTGCTGCCATGTGGTGTAATCTTAAATGGTGCAGGGGCAGTGCAGCCTTGCATGGGCTAATGGCTCAAGTGTGAACAGCTGTTTTAGGTATGCCTATCTGATGTAAGTGTATGTGGCATCCATGAATGCTTGCTGCAGTGCCCCACCCAAATGAACCCAATGAATGGTGAGGAGTCAATGTTTCAATGTTCAACCACCTCCAATTCCATGATTCTCATGTCGTCTTCTCATCTCATCTTAGCTGCCATGGTAACTCCTAATGTGCCTCCGCTACACTAAATGGTTAACTATGGCTGGGTAAGTCACATTCTGTTTCCGCCCTCATATCCTTGCTCCTCATCCTCCTGTTTTCTCTGCAGCAGTAAATCACTGGTCTTGATGTTTTCTCCAAGGAACCAGCAGTTTGAGCATGCTGCATTTTATATTTTCCTTTCCTTCTCTCATTTCCCTTCTACCTCTATCAGATTCTATCTTTCATTCATTTTGCCCATTCCAACAGCTCTGCAGAAGTGAACAGGCCCAACTGATTTAGTCATCTTATTCCTTCTTTGTGAACTTCTGGTTTGCATTGTAACTGTGCCACTCTTTCTTTGCCCTGGTTCATGCCATTAGGTACTCTCTCTCTGCTTGGGGAAATCTGCTTAACTTGCTTTTTTTCTTCGCAAGTTTCACTGCTCCAGGCCCCTGCACAATCAAGATGCTTAACTTCCTGGGCCCAGCTACTGCCTAGCTAGTGAGTGACCCAAGGGTGGCCTGCCTCTGCTGCACTGGCTGCACCATGCCAGTATGCAGTTACTGGCTTGCCAGTGAATTAAGTAACCTGCAGGTGGCTTGCTGCCTGGGTCACAGCACTTTGACCACATTCCCAGTTCTCCTGGCTCTGCCAGCTGAGGCTTATCAAAGTTTATCTAAATGCTCCTAATGAATCTGTATGGGTCACTACTCCTGAGGTATGTTTCCCATTCAATCTGGTGTTTCTATTTGGAACCTGCTGACCTCTGCACCAGCTTGTCAGCTGGTCCTGCATCTGTGTGACCTGTTAATCCCCAAGGTGTGCTTCCTGCTCCACTCAACCCTTCTGCCTGTGTGCCACTAATCTTCAGGCCAGCTTGCCACTTGCTCCTGGACAAGCCTGGCTGCAGGGCCTGCTATTTTCAAGGTGCACCAGCTTGCCACCCAACCCTGAATCTGCCTGGGCTACTAGTTCTGAGGTGCACTTCTTCTTTAATCCATGCTTTCCCTCAGGTGCAACTAACCTTTGCACCAGTTCATTGCTCAGCTCTGGATCTGGGGAGATCATTATTCCCACCATGTGCTCTTGTTTAATCAAGCACTTTTGCTCAGGTGCCACTAACCTTTCCACCAGGCCACCACTCAGTCCTGGGCCCAGTAAAAGGCAAAGATAGGCAGTAGTTGGATTAGTCTGGATTGTGACTGTAGTGTAGCAGACCAGTTACTGGGTGTGTGGGCTGACTAGAAGATCCAGCTCTGCCCAGGCTGGCATTTGGGATGGGCTTAGGGCCAGTGCCAAGTGGCTGCCAATGGTGTGTTGCAATGATTGGCTTGTGCAATTAAAAGTTCTACTAAGCAGCTCTTGAATAGGTAGTGTAACAACTGAGTGTTTCCATGCACCAGTGGCTTGCTTTTTGGCCTCAGATCCTGGATGCAGCCCACTTACTGGTGGCTGCAGGCTGGGCAAAGCTGAGTTACTTCTTGGCACTAGCTGCAACTGCCATCTTGTTGTGACCTCTCCTGCCCACTGGATCTTGCAGTTGGCTGCTCAGTCTTTGAGAACCCCTTGTGCTCTACTCTGGTTGGCCCAGCAACTTGCTCGTGCCAAGAAAACTCAAAGCCTCACTTTTCAGGCTTTTTCCAGAAAACTGGGATTGTTCATATGTGTGGGAATCCTGCCTGCCCTAGTGCCTCTGGGACTGGGTTCTACACTGTTTTCACAGGGGAAGGTGAGCCTATTAGGTTTTTCACAGGATCACTTGCACCCCCCCAGGGTGTATTCGCTATAAATTATAGTCAGCAGATACTTTCTTCCATTCTCTTTGCTAACAGAAAGTTGATTCCAGTGCAGGCCATTGTGAGCACCAGCCTCACAAATTCACATATCCTGGACCACTGGCAGAACTGGTGCCACTTCCAAGGGTGATCTATTTTACCTCAGCTCTTACAGTATCTGAATTGAACCTGCTCTGAATACTGTGGTTGTCTGGTAGCCTCAGCATGTCCATGGCACTAGCCTTTAGGATCAGTTGGTTGATTAACCAGATCATCATTTTTTGCAAATTGGTCTCGCAATTGTGACTTCTAATAGACTTCCATCTGTTTGGGCTCAATACCAGAAAGAGGCTCTTGACCACCAAGAGACTGCTACTGAGTTGGAGTTTTGACCTTCTGGTAAGGATGATGCAGTTGCTGCTGACCATCCTGGATGCTTGCTGGGTGCAGAGTGCCTAGTCTGCTTATCCAAATATGTACAAGCTCTCAGATAGTAATAGTTCTCTATAGTTTGTTCTTTCTAGTTTTGTGTTTATCAGATGCAACTCATGCTTATAAACTATTTTTGATTCTATGTATTAAACTTGTGCAGGTGTTTGCAGTGCTCTTTGCATGCATTTGCTCACAGGTGAACTGCACAATGATCTGAGATGTAGATTTCTTTCCCACATGCCCTCATTTGAGATTAACAATTAAAAAATGTACTTCTATCTTAGATCAATTATGCTTCTAGATATTCTGCACAATGGCTGTGTAATTGCACCTGCTATTCAAGAGCTGCATGACCAGCTGGAGCAGATTTGGAGTATTACATAACATTCTCAACTGTGCCAGGCCTTTTTGCTGCTTTTCTCTTTTCTCACTCGCTATTTTCTAGTATTTTCACAAGGTCTCCCCTCCTATTGTGCATATATGCAACTTCCCAGCTGCCATTTACTCATTGATTAGCAGAGCTGCAATACCCAGTTCTTCCAATGTCCCTGCCCTCTAGTTCTGCTGATGCTTTCGAGTGTGCTGGTTCTCCACTTCCTTTGATTTCAACAAGGCATTCTCTCTCAGTGAATCCCTCATTTTATGCCCCTATTGCCATTCTGCTCAAGGGCCTTGAAGGTATCCCTTCAGGCATGGTCCATCTCACACAGGCTAGCAATGCTTGTATGAGCTGATTGCATTCTTTTTGTGAAGTCTGTTACTTTTTAAGATGTTGCCAGCCAATACTTATCATTGAGACTCATCATCAAGGGGGAAGATGGGAAAGCTATGACTACCATACTGAAGATGCTTGTCACTGCCCCTAGGGCCTTGTTCATCCATCCTCTTCATATTCCTTCTTTTTGTCTGGCACATAACAATTGCTGCACTACAGCAACTCTGGAGGTAAAGGATGGTTTATATACTCTCTTTGTGGGAAGCCTTGGAATATTAGTTGCTATCATGAGTGGTGCTTTGGTGGCGACACTTTCCTAATACTCACATTCATGATCTGGGAGGACCAGCCAACTTAGGACTCTGTCTTTTCATTCATTTGCACCTCTGCACCCATTAGCATTCCCAATCTTCACTTGAGAGAAGAGTATGCCCAATGGCTTAGTTCACCCATTTTTTCTGACTGACCAACACTGAACCACCTTCATATTCTTGTTGTCTCCTATGATATTTTATTGTAGCAGGTACCTAAAATTAATGTATTGGTGGCTTGGCAATCTTGATACACCAATTGGTTGCTTTTTCTATGATCAAATTTGGGTGATTTGTTTTCCATTTAAATATCTATGCATCTAGAGTTGTATGATATTATATGGAATAGTGACAATGACTTGCAATCAAATATCAATATGATATACTTGCATGGTTATTACTGATATAAGTAACATCTGATCCTTACTTCTTTCAAACTGGTCTTGCAATCATGACTTCCAGCAGACTTCCTTTTGTTTGGGCTAGATATCAGAGAGAAGTTCTTAACCATCAAGAGGCTTCTGTTGAATTAGAATTTGATCCTTTTGGTGAAGATGATCATTCCCAATGCTTGCTTGGTTCCAATTGCCCTATTTGCTTACCAGACTCTGAACTTTCTGATACTAATGGCTCTTTGTAATTTAGTTCTATCTTAGCATAGATAGTTTCAGATTACAAACTTTACTTGTTACTCCTTTCTTACTTGTGATTACCTTTTTGCGATTTCACTTTATTGCAATTCTATTACTGCAAATGATGCAAATGCTTGCCTATGATCAAATAAATGCAAGGTGAACTTAGTCTGATAGTAGTCAGGACTGTGTATTAGGTACCTGCAAGATGGTCTGCAGGTGATAAGTAGCAGTAGGGGTGTAAAGACTAAGGTCACACCTTAGTCTGATGGTAGTCAGAACTGAGGTGTGAAGTTTCTGCATTTATCTAGTCTATATCATGCAATGCAGATCAGTATTCACTGCATTCTGCATGCCCAGTATCTTATACTTGTGCTAACCTTCCTACACAGCCACTGGAAGCACCTATGAAATGCACAAGTATTCATATACTTGTGCAGAGCACAGCCACCTGGAAGCACCTGGAAGCACCCATAAAATGTGCAAGTATTCATATACTTGTGCAGAGCACAGCCACTGGAAGTGTCTGGAAGTGCCTATAAAATGTGCAAGTATTCACATACTTATGCAGAGCATAGCCACTGGAAGCATCTGGAAGTGCCTATGAAATGCACAAGTATTCACATACTTGTACAGAGCACAGCCACTGGAAGCACCCATAGAATGTGCAAGTATTTATATACTTATGTAAGGTATGGCCACTGAGAGTATTACAAATCATCTTCAGCCCCTTTCTTTTCTTCATCACATAACCAGGTCCAGACCATGACATCATATGACATTATACCTTATGACTGGCATGCCCCTTTAATTTCTGCTAACCCTGGTGGGAACTCTCTCATGATCATGTACACTAGTCTAGCCCTGTATAGTAGTTTATCTCATGGACCCTATGGTCCATGCACACACCTCTCTAGTATATAAATCAAGGTGTCTCAGCTGGCATCCCCAGCTTTGACCACCTGTTGTCCTCTGGATAATAGTGTGAGCTTGAGCCTGTTCCTCCATCTTCTTCTTGCCAGGCTCATAGAAGCCTGTAAGGCCGAGGCCAGTGATGCAGTTGGTAAAAATTCATAACAGAGAGCACCCATAAAAAATACCCAAAAGCATAGTCACCAGAAGCATCTACAAAAGAACCAAATACCACTAGTATAGTTGGATCACAGAGACATGCATAAGTATTTGGAATACTTATGCACAACCTCAACTATTAGGTTTATGTCCCTATATTTAGGTCTTAGGGCATACTCACAGAGCCTAGTTAAAGTTAGAGTTAGCCAGGATTATATTTGCCTTGGTGGGGTGTTCCCCTGAGCATAGCAAAGAAGGGGGGGCAATGCCCCAGTTAAAGTTGGTGTTATTCACAAGATTTATATTTTGTGTAAGTATTTCAAATACTTACATACAAATCACTTATCTGCAAACTCATTCATAAATGTGGTGATATTCATAAGATTTATATGTTGTATAAGTATTTGGAATACTTATGCACATAGACCTATTAAAGAGGAGATTGAAATCATATTCTAATATTCAAAAGGAGTTTCAAATCACCCTTATAATATTCAAGTGGAGTTTCAAATCTTGGCCACACATCTAAGACACTCAAACTTTATTTCCTCATTACCTATCACTATATTCATCTGTCCCACCTGCTCCCTAGCCTTGATCTGAAGAGTGTCTATGACATTCATGTCAGAAAATGTGCTACCACAGATGTTTTCACTGATCTTTCTGGGGAGCTGGTCACTGTATCCAGAGTGAATGGTATTTTCCTTTGTTATTGCTCTCATTCAGGCTGTCCCAAGCCTAATGGCTACTCTACCACTGATGCTATGAGAAAGCATATGAAAAAAGTCTAATCCACTTGGGTAGGTCCAAACAAGCACAAACAATGTGTGCAAGTATTGGTAAAGTTACACACACTCATATCCTACATCATTTTCTGACCATTTTCACAGGTGTCTGCATCTGGCACAGAGTCCACACATATAGTAAGTCATCTTACCTTTGCATAACTTTACCTATACTTATGCCACCCATCCCCACCCCATCCTCTGGTACTGTTAACAAGGATGTAAGTCTATTTAGCACAACTTTACCTATACTTATGCCACCCATCCCCACCTCATTCTCTGGTACTGTTGATCAGGACATAAGTCTATTCAGCACAACTTTACCTATACTTATGCCACCTATACTATAGTCCCAGCCTATAGCCATCTCATCCTCTGGTTCTGTCAACCAGCTAAGCAGACAGAATCTTGGTGATGTAAGTCCATTTAGCATAACGTTACCTATACTTACACCAACCCATGCTATAGTCTCAGCCTATGACAGCCTCAACCTCTGGTACTGTGAGCCAGCTTTCCAGTGCTTATGATGTAAGTCCATCTATGCATTGTGATGGTGTGGGCTGAAGATCAGCATAGGTGTGCATGATATGCATGGGTTAAATAGATGAGTGATGTGGTAAGTACATGTGTTGTAACTACAGGAATGGGCAAAAAGCCGAAGGGCTTTTCCAGCCTGAAGCTGCTTCTAGTGCTATCAGGCGATCGAGCTATGTTCCCATTGGATTAGGAGCTAGCAATGCATTGAGTGAGAGAGTCCTGAAGGTTAGGAGCGGTGACCTACTAGTGGGTTTAAAGGGTGAAATTGTTTAGTGGACAGGGGGAAGGATGTAGTGTTGTAGTTGGCAGAAAATCGCTGTATTGTGTTACAGGAATGGGGCGAGGACGAGTGCGTGATGCTGTAGGTACAGGGTGAAGGAGTCGCTGGACCACCATCCCATTGTCTTGACCACGTTGAACAGGACACCTTTTAGTAGGTAGTACAGCATGCTGCCGATCCACAGGCTGTGACCTTTGAGCCTGTTGAATTCCAGGTATATCTTTCGTAAAGAGTCAATACATTTCATCACTTCCTTTTTGGATAGCAGGCACATGCAGCCTGATGGGTGACACCAGGCGAAGAGGTGTTGCGACTGTTCTGGGTTGTTTATGGTGAGGTGGTGTAGGAGTGCCACTTTCAGGTCTATCATTGGGTCATTGAGCAGGGTGCAGTGTACTGACTCACCTGTTGTGGTGGTTTTTGCAGTTGTACTTGGAGATTGCAGTGACTGTGAATTCACCAAGGTGGGTGAGGGAGAAAAAGGTTGATATCATGTAAGCGAAGATTGCTGCATCACAGTGATTATTGATGTCTAGCAATTGGCGTAGCTTGAGCAGATTGTCTAGTGTGAAGAGTGCTCTCTTCTGTCATTTGGAGGATGGGGGTGCGAGCCTGTTTGCTTCCTCTAGTACAGCTTTGTATTCCAGTTTGTTCACATTCCACTCTAGTCCATGTAGGATGTGCCATGCTCAGATGGCAGTGGCGTAATTGGATATGGTGGAGCCTGCGTGTGCCCCTGCACAACTGGTGAGGAAGGCAGCCAGTAGGTTGGTGGATATTGGGGCATGGAGGTGGTCTGGGATTTGGTTCATGTAGCAGTATAGGTGGTAAGTCAGGAGGCCATTGCCATACAGCGTTTTAGTGAAGTCAGCCCATGAGGCTCCAATGACTCAGAGGATGTGCTCTAGGTCATTGTCTGTTAGGGTTGGGGTTAAATTGTTGGATTGGGAGGGTTTAGCTGTGGGTTTCCATAGGAGGAGTCATTGGTTGGCCATACAGTGTGGGCACAGTGGGGAGGGGAATGGGGTTAGCAGGGTCTGGGTCTTTGCGTGTCAGTGGAATTTGGGCTTGGGAGGTGCGAGCCAAATTTGGGGAGCTTGGGGTCATGCTTGGCAAAGTGCGAAGCAGATTGCTGCATCTTCAAGGTGGAGTAGCTTGGTGGTATGTTGTTGTGAGGCACACTCATCTGAAGCACAGCTAATGCGTTTAATGGGGGGGTGAGAGGTAGTGCCTCACTGTTGCTCTTTGGGGGTGATTGGGCTGTTGAAGTTAATGACGAGGTTGCCGAGTGTGTGGTGGATGGGTATGGGTGGAAGTAGGAGGTCTGGGTCTCTGAGTCAGCCTCAAGATAGGAGATCTGCTGGGTTGTTGCCACTAGATACGAAGCAAGCAATGATGCCATGTATGGGAGAACAGATGTTGGTGAGGAAAGAGTGAATGTGTTTGAAGATGTTATTGACAGATTGGTTGCGGTGCTGTCCAACATACCAGCTCTCGATGACACTTGTGTTGTCTCCATGGACAAGAACATGTGTTAGAGGGCTAGAGATGCGGGTGATAGTGAGAATGAGAAACTCAAAGGCAATGGCTTCAGCCCATGCGATGTCTCAACTTCCTCGGTGGACTTGCCAACCAGGGAGGAGGTGCCAGGTGTTACAATTTGTACTGTTTACTTACTTTTTTCTTTCAGACTCATCTCTCCTCGCTTAGTTTCCCTTATGCTAAGCTCGTAGTTCCTTTCATCATGTACTTGATCCTTCTCCCACCTTCCAGAATATTCTCTGCTTACTAACTAAGTGACTTTCACCATTGGCTCACTGACTTAACGATCAGTCAGCCATTTTTGTTCTCTCATGTTCTTTTGGATTCCATACGATTACTCAGCGTCTTCTCATCCTCATATATAAACTGTTACGCTTGATCCCGAAGGGTTGAGCACGGACTTGGTAAGATCCTAAGACACTGAGGCAAGGGGGTACCCTATTGACGATAGGGTCGAGGATTTATCCTGGTGGAGGCCAGACGGTTGACTACTCGTTGAAGCGAGTGGACCAAGGACAATCCCTTGTGATCGGGATGGGACGCAGGCAAGAGCTAAAGCGCTCACTCAGGTGTAGAGCGGAGACACAAGAAAAGGAATAGGATGTTATAATCCAAGTAGGTCTAAGCTGGGGTACATGAGATCTACTTGGGGTTTATATACGAGGACCAGGGGATGCTGAATAATCGTATGGAAACAAAAAGAACAATAGAGAACAAACGGCTGACTGAGCATTGAGTCAACAAGCCAATGGCAGAAGTACAGCAATGAGTAATTGAAGAATATTCTAGAAGATGGAAGGGGAAACAAGCACATGATGGAGGGAACAATGAGCTTAGCATGAGAAGAGCTAAGTGAGGAGAGATAAGTCCGAAGATAAAAAGAAGTAAAACAATAAATCATAACATTACCCCTGTTTTAGGGTGTTGAGTCCATGACAAAAACTAGAAGTTGCCGTATGAAGGGCCTGGCGAACCCGTGATGTTACTCCATCCAACTTTGTCGATGACATCGTCGACGTCGGTGAATCCTGGGGAAGGTGCACGAGGTGCGGGGACCGGGATGGGACGACACAGATTCCCTGAATGTTGGGGGTGATGGCGCAGTGGTCAGACGGAAGAGGGAGAGGGCGGAGATGGTGGGGAGCGGGAAAGGTGATGGGAGTGATAGGAGGAGGAAGGAGACGAAGATGAAGACGAAGACAGCGGGGGTGACCGATAAGAAACCCGCTCTGGGCAGAGGTATTGAGGGTGCCCTGGCTTTCTAACCTTACAGGTGGGGCAGACGTAAAGGTGACAATGGGGTTGCCAGTGTCCGAGGATGTGACATTTGTGGCAGGTGTCCTTATAGCGGGGGTGGTCTTTCAGGAGGGGAAAAAGATGTTCTCACCAAAGTTTCTCTTCTTCCCAGGGACTGTGTCCGTTTGGGCTGGTGGCGATTGTGTCTTCCGAATCTAATTGCGCACGGGTTACGAAGGGAATGTACTCCCCTTGGTCTTCCTTCCTGGCCCACAAGGAGGAGTAGGCGATGTCAGCCATATATCTGTCCAACTCCTCGAGCCAGTCTCTGAGGTCCAATTGGTAGGCTAACCCTCCCAAGGTGGCTGTTCCAAGTTCCTGGACAGAGAGTAGAGCCGTCCGTTACATGGTGTATTCAGGGAGGCGAAGTTTCTGGATTAGTGCGGGGATCCTAGCTAGCTGGCAGTACGCTTGGGTTAGGTAGAGGAGTGGTGATCCCGGTTGGAGGTGGCGGTTGATGGGCATGGCAAGACAGGAGTTGGTTAGGTGGGCCTGGAGAATGGTGTGGTACTCTTCGTCAGGATACCCTTCTCTGAACCGATGGGCATGGAACGGGAGATCAGGCTCTATGGGGAAGGTTTCTTCATCATTACGATCGGGGGTGATATGCCCTGTGGGGTCCCCCCAGCTGAAGGAAATGACTTGTTCACCTCTGGTGGGTAAGGGACGAGGGGTGTCAACGCGACAGGGAGATATTTCGGCCAGGGTGGTGAAGTAAGAGTTGCCAGAAGAGGTGGATCCAGGTGGGGATGAAAGGCTCACCAATGATTCGGTAGAAAGGCTGCTGGAAAACGCATCGACAGCAGCATCAGGTGGAAGAAGTATCGGAATAGATGACTCAATGCTCGTAGCAGGGAACAGAGGTGATGCCATCCGCTGATCGTCAGCTGAAGGACTCTGGCCAAGTCGTCTGGTGACAATTCCCGCAGGGATGAGAGGGGACGTGACATGAGGGCAAGAGGTGGTGGAGTTGGTGGACATGATACGTATGGTTTTTGTGGAGATGGGGGAATGAGACTGGGAGAAGACCTTCGGATAGAGACATTTATAAGCGTCAAGAGTGGTCTTGGCATTAGTCAGGTCAGACTCATTTTGCCAAGAGTCTTCGTCAGCAGTGTAATCTTTCCACCTAATCAGGAATTGTCGGCGAGTCGGAGTTCCCCTGTGCTGTATAATTTTTTCTATTTCATATTCCTCTTCTCCTTCTATTAGCTCCGGGGGTGGGGCCAGATAGTTCGGGCCGTGGACGTCATTTTCACGATAGGATGATAAGAGGGAAGCGTGGAATATGGGGTGGATCTTCCATGTCTTGGGAAGACGAAGGCGATAAGAGATGGGAGATAAGACATTGGTGATTACAAAGGGTCCTTCCCATTTAGGTGCGAATTTGGGGGATGTGAGAGAACATTTCAGGTTTCGTGCTTCTAACCAGACTTTATCACCATGTTTCCAGGGGATGAAACCTCGTGTGTTACGTGATTTCATGACTTGGCGTGCGAGTTCGTGGGATGCCAGGGCTTCATCGTGGAAATGGGAAAGCGTGTCCAGTCTGGTTTTGACAGCAGGTAGCGGAGTTTCCGCAATGATTGTGGGCAATGGTTTGGGTTTGTATCCCATCATGAGGAAGAACGGAGATTGGTTGGTTACGGAGTGAGGGCAGTGATTGTGTGCGAATTCAGCCATGGGGATATGTTTGGCCCATTCCGTAGGGTTTTGGTGGCAAAAGAGACGGAGGTAGGTTTCAATCTCCTGGTTCACTCATTCAGTTTCGCCGTCAGTCTGAGGGTGGTAGGTGGTGGAGAGGGCGAGTTGGTATCCTATGAGTTTTGCCAAAGATTTGGCGAATTCAGAGGCAAACTGAGGACCACGATCGGAAATGATCTTGTCATAGAGTCCGAACCTGTTATAACATATATGCTAACCTAATTATTTTTCACTTTCACTTCGCTCATTCACCAGTCATGTGACTAGATCACATGACACAGCCTAGACCATGACATCATATGACGTCATTACATGTGGTCACCTCACTCTTTTAATTACTGTCACTACACTTCTCAATCACAGAACTCTCCCACACCCGTGGGACATCACTTACCATACGTAGCATTTATTCACACCTTATCTATAGCACAGCTTGGTCTGTGCGCATCCCCATGCAATATATAACGGGTGCATCCTCAGCTGGTATCCCCAGCTTTGGCCACTTGTTCCTTGGGTTGAAACCTTGGACGATAAGTGTACTCCTCTGCTCTCATTCTTTCTGCGAGGCTTTACGGCAAGCCTTCAGTTGCTCGGCTTCGGTGTTTGTGCTCTGCATAACACTTGGCCAAAGCTTCATACCGTAACCCGAGTACGTAACCTGCCTGACGATCAGGGCTTATCATTAGCAGAGTACCGAGAGTGCATGAGTTTTTATCCGCCTCAGAAGATTCAAGAAAGAAAGCAAATCCATGTGTTGTGGTTGCCGGGCCCAGGCATAAGGGACATTGCGTAGTGGTTCCACGTGACGGACCAGGGCATACCACCCATAACAGGTTGCACACACGCTCGTCTGGCGTATTAAATACGGATAACGTTGCTGCTTGCCCATAGTGCACTAGGGCGTACCTCTTGTGGTTTAGAGGTACCAGGTTCGCGGAATACCTGTGACGTCCGCCGTCAGCGCACGATACGCGTATGACACCGCTTGTCATCAGGCGTCTACCCCTACGGGCTCTTCACCCGTTGAAGCAACTTGTTGAAGAAGACCAACCGCCGCGAACCCCTCCCCCGCACGTTACTCCAACACTCACCCCCGCAAGTGTGCCCAGAGCTTTGTTGAAAGATACAAAGCAGTAAGCACAGTCAACCTGTCTGCCCCCGGATCACCAAGTTTCGAAGGGCTTTACTCTGCCCTCCCCGAATTAGGAGAACCAACCACTCCTCCCGCACCTGACCCGACACTGCCTCCTCGTCCTCGCCCATCCTGACCCCGCCAAGATCCTCGACGAGAAATGTCGTCATCCTCTCTCTCCAACGATGAGCTTAAGGCTCTCCTCCAAGCTCTCTTTCGGGAGAAAACCGACTCCCCCGCCGCTATTGCCAAGAAGGTAGCCGATCCCGGAAAATGGGACGGCGACTGAAAGACCTTCTGGAACTGGATGACCGGAATAAAAGTATGGGTTTCCCTCCAAAAATGGGATATAAGAAAACTCCACGTCGTGGCAGTCCTCTCATGACTAGAAGGGAATGCTGCGGCCTTCGCACGTCTCCAGTTAGAGGAGTACATAGACGAAGAGGAAAAAGAAGTTCTTGGGAGAGACGGGAAATCTCTCGGATATACCAAAGGCGACGACGCCTGGCCTCAATGGCCGGAACTCGTCAAAACCTCAAGGAGCACTTTCAGATCGACGTGCTCGCTCATGAGTCTTTTAAGGCTCTTACCGCCCTACGGCAGAATGGAGCTGCCATCGACACCTTCCTCCAGAAATTCGAGGTGTTGTTCCACGAATCCCAGATCGAGAACGGTCATGGGATCGAAATTCTCAAGTGGGCAGTGGACGCCCGCATCTACATGCAGGTCCACCTACACATGTCCATAGAGGAGGACATCTACAAGTTAATGGAGGCTTACCGAAAGGTCGGCCGATCCTTCGAGTCTGCTGCAGTGGAGCGCGGATTCCAAACTCAGAGGCAGTGGGGGCCTCAAAGATACAACCCCCCGAACAGGCTGCCGCCTAACCAGCGGTTCACCCAATACAGAACCCAACCCAGGCGTGGTGTGCCCATGCAAATCGATGCTGTTACGGGACAGCCACAAAACCCGTCGATTACATGCTACAACTGTGGTGAGGCAGGCCACATACAAAGATACTGCTCACACCCGTGGAAGCCGAAAGGTCCGCAACAAGGACGGGCTCAGCTAAAGCCCCAAAATCTCCGGCAGGTGTGGATACCCAGTGCCGACGGGTACTACACTGAAGCGTGGGTAGAGGACCCACCAGCCAATCAACCTCCTGCGCCACAAGCGCAAACGGCCGTCTGGTCGGCTATGACAAGCCGACAAGAATATATGTCAGACGAGGCCCGTGCATACTGGGCCGACGTCTTCGAATCAGAAGCCAAGGCGAAAGCGTCCGAGGCTTTAAAAGGAAGCCGCTGACCGGGAGTAGGGTACCGGTTGGCAATAGTTTATTCGCTGCAAGATTAAAAGCAGAAAAACAAAACAAAAAACTGGAAAACCTATTAAACATCAAAAAAATAGTTACCGCGCATTTGGACCCCTCAGTTAGGGACGATAGTGACACTATAGTTAGATCTGGTTTCGAGCCGATGAATTCGGCATCGTGTACTATATCCCCTGTAAGTCCTACGGACATCCTCGGGCACGCCGGTAGGAAAGCGGTAGGCATAGACGACTTGTTGACCGTGCTCAAGGGTGAACTGATTAGCCCTGTAGCTGGCACTGAGCCTGTAGCCGAGCTTTCCGAGTGCACTGACGAGGATTTTCCTATTCGTACAATTAGTCAGGTTCTCATTAATTTAAAGAATTCTCCACTGTCCGCCAGGGGGTCTCGAAAGAGCTTGGCACCGGACTTAAAACATAGTGTGCTTAATTCCCTATTTAAGAAAACAGTATTCCCATCGGTATTTATTAACAAAATCCCTACAGAAAAAACCTTAAAGAATCCAGAAGAGTTCTCCGTCTCCGTCGATGTACTATACCAATCAGAAAAAGAAGAAAAACAAACAACAATACCCACTTTGCTCGACTCGGGAGCAGTCAACACCTTCATTGACCGAAAGTGGTGCGCAAAGCACAAGATCGATCTTATCCCTCTCGATGAGGAGATCAATGTGTACAACGCTGACGGACAAGTCGGATCTCTTGGCAAAATTTCGCACAAGGCCGAGCTCGTGGCATCCATCAACGGACATCACAAGAAAATACATGTGTTTGTAATCGGGCTGGGAACTCACCCGATGATTATAGGATACGACTGGCTCTCATGCCACAACCCTGAAATCAACTGGGTCAATAAGAAACTGGAATTCACCCGATGCACCGACGAATGCAATGCATACGCACGGGCGCTTATTCGAAGCATTGAGCCCGGACTCAAAGAAAAGGTTCCTGAAGCCTACCATGACTTCCTTGATGTGTTCTCCGAACAGGAATCTAACCGATTACCCCTGCGCAAGCCGTGGGATCATGCCATAGATCTCAAACCTGATTTCATGCCGAAGAAGGGTCGAGTTATTCCCCTTTCGGATACCGAACTGGAAGACGTCCATGGCTTCATTGAAAAGGAGGTTAAAAAGGGTTATCTCCGCCCATTGAAGTCCCCTCAAACTTTGCCGGTATTCTTTATCCCGAAGAAGGACGGAAAGAAACGGCTCGTCATGGACTACCATTATGTAAACGAGGGAACCATCAAGAATGCTTATCCTCTCCCTCTAATCTCTCAGTTAGTGGATCAGCTCAAGGGCGCCGATATGTTCACCACAATGGATTTGCGCTAGGGCTACAATAATGTTCGCATCAAGGAGGGCGACGAATGGAAAGCAGCGTTTGTAACGCCAATTGGAGCCTATGAGCCTACGGTGATGTATTTTGGGCTTACTAACTATGACATCTTCGCCGACCAATACGCTTTCCTAATTATTTATATGGACGACATGATGATCTTCACGAAGGGCAAGACAAAAGAACAATACGAAGCCCTTGTCAAAGAAGTCCTCCAACGCCTCCGTGAAAACGATCTATTTATCAAACCAGAAAAATGCTCCTTCAGCACCGACAAGGTAGAATTTCTCAGCATGAACATCTCAAAACACGGCGTCGAGATGCAAAGCAAGAAAACCCAAGCCATTGCCGACTGGCCCAAACCAACTCGCTTGAAGCAAGTACAGGCCTTCCTGGGCCTCTGTAACTATTATAGAAAATTCATCGCCGGATTCACTGATATTGCCAGGCCGTTGAATGACCTAACAAAGAAAGACACTCCCTTCAGGTGGGGTCAAAACAAAGAACGGGCATTCAAAGCCCTTAAAAAGAAATTCACAGAAGCTCCGCTCCTCGCATATCCCGACTCAACACGAGGGATGCGACTAGAAACCGATGCTTCGGACATAGCAATGGGAGCCATCCTCTGGCAGGAATGCGAAGACACGGAGTGGCAACTCTGTGCCTTCCTTTCGCATAGCTTCAACTCCGCTGAGCGGAATTATCCTATTTACGACAAAGAACTGCTTGCAGTCATCCGCGCCCTGGAAGAATGGCGCCATTATCTCATCGGACGAGAAGGCTTCGAGGTCTGGACCGACCATCGTAACCTTGAATACTGGAAGAAGCCGCAGACCTTATCTGGCCGACAAGCACACTGGCATGCGCTCCTTCAAGAATTCAATCTCACGTTCATTTACCGGCCCGGATCAACCAACAGGGCCGACGCTCTATCCTGCTGTCCAGATCACGTCGATGCCGTCACAGACTTAAATAAGGATATTATCATGTTACCCGAAAAACTATTTATCTCTGGGGTTATGATAGAATCACCATTCCATATTAATCTACGAAAAGAATCAGAAAAAATAAAAAACGAAAAAATAAACCATTTCGAATATGATACCGTCTCCTCTCTTTTTATTAACGAAGATTCTGATCGAATTTACGTCCCGGAATCACTTCGTTTAGAACTTCTTAAAATATCTCACGATGATCCAGTATCAGGCCATGTGGGCATGTACCGCACATACGATAGAATTCGGCGCACGTTCTCCTGGCCGGGAATGCACAGAGACATCACAAATTATGTCAATCACTGCTACACGTGCGCCCTCACGAAGGGATCGCAAACGGCACCAAAGCAGTCTATCCAACCTCTTCCCGTATCCAAGCGACCTTGGGAAGATCTATCTGTAGATTTCGTTACTGGACTTCCGGAAAGCCGAGGCTTCGATGCCATTTGCGTAATCGTAGATCGATTCAGTAAAGAAGTTATTTATGAACCATGTAAAAAGGCAACATCCTCAATGGATCTCGCCAAAATATTTAGGGACGCTGTATGGTGTATACACGGCCTCCCCTC
>JBBPKS010000177.1:0-18496 GCA_038089355.1 Pulveroboletus ridleyi | reverse complement strand
AATAGGTAAGCATGATGAGATATCACCCTTGGTAGGTTGTAAAAGTATTGTTCCTGTGGATGGGTAAGCCTGGACGTAAACACAACCGGAGCGAACCAAGACGTACGTCTGAGCAAATCCAATGCGGCTGTATTGCGCGTCAAATACCTGCCGGATGTGACCCATGAGTCTTTGCTTTCCAGAGATCGGTGCCATTACCGACCGTATAGTATCTCTCCATGAATCTCTCTCCGATGGTGAAATCCAAGCCCTGCCCACTATTTTGCCCCATGTTGGCAACCACACTGTATTGTTTCCCAGGAACTCCACCCCATGCTACGTTCTGATCTGTTGGGATCAGTTGAGCAGCGACGTCCAAGGTGAAAACCCGGCCAGCGATCCAGAAGTTGAGAGGTTTCATGGAGGAGACAGAGGAACGGGGGATGTCAAGCAGACTTGTGTTTGAGTCCAACGTGGCTCCTGGGATTGCGTTCATGTATGCGTCAAAAAAGTCGTCTGCGAGGAGGATCACTGAAAACCACGATACACGGGTCAGTCCGAGTGAGGTACGATGCAAGAATGGGGCGGACAACGTACGCGTGGTACCGGTGTCGACGATTCCGGCCGTGGATGCATGAATGATGTTGTGGGTGCCGTATGTACAACGAGTGATGTTGATTCCCCAATAATGAGCGGCTGGATATGTCGTCGTCATAGGAGCATACGTCAGGCCGCCCTCGTACTGCACAAGCCACTTGAGCATCGAACCAGGAGAAAAAAATGTAAGAAGCGGATTCATACCAAGCTTGGATCGATTCCTCCGTACGTCAATGCACCATCTACACATGTCAGGCTTGGTGGTAGACAAGGATGAGGGGCCGAGTGCTCACTTGTGTCATTTTCACTTGTTGCAGGGGCAAAGTAGACCCCGAGTACCTTGTGCTTGATGAATCCCTGTGACACGAGGTTGTCCATGACTGTTGGGATTGTTGCATTCTTATCCGATGAGAGTGTGCCGTTTGTGAGGTCGACAGGTCCAAGGCCGAGGATGCCGTCAAAGCCTGTGAAATTGGCAAAGGAAAGCGCGTCGCCAATGGACTGGTTCTTGATGACAAGATTGGGTGTGAGTGCCACCTGGTCGAGATCTGTGTGTCGTTAATAATCCGGGGCGAACAACATGACCAGATCCGTACACTCCACTCCAGAGAAGTAACCTATGCCATAAGTAACGCTCACGTTTTCCCCCGTAGGAATGCTAGTGGATGTCCGAACATACGGATTAATACCGGTGCTGAACAAGAATTATTTGTCGTACGACTTGGATCGCTTGTGTAGACCTACCCACAAAAAGTGTTTGAGGAGCCAGTATCGACGATGAGGTTATAGTATGTTGGTGGATTACCGATACCGATGCTCGTTGTGTATCCCGCATATAATACGTTGGTAGCTGGAATGGTAGATGGGCCACTGGATGTACGGGACTTTAGGAATGCAGCACGAGCACGGTCCGCGTCCGCGGACCCTTTGAGATACGCTCCGATGCGGTGGGGCTTCTTGAGTGAGACAGTGACGACCGGAGAGGCAGAGGCAGAGGTCGCGAGAAGGAGGGCGAAGAGAGCAGTGAACGGGGTCATGTTGAGGGAGAGAATGGAGGACAGGCTGTTGGTGTTAGAGATTTATAGAGCGACAAGGGAGACGGGACATTAGAAGCGGTCGGGAAGAGCATCGCCGGTGCGAAACACGTCGCTGGCACAAGCGACTCGCATATACTCGAATCTGCTGTAGTTACAAGGCCCAAATCAGAAGAATATAGTCCCTAAGGCCATGGGTTGACGACTACGGAACGGTCATGTTCCCGAGGCTCCTGGGTAAGAGATGAAGGTTCACTTACTTGAAGATCAGTCCCACGCGGGAGGCCAAGTGACGTGAAGGCAGCACTTTTTGGGAGCAATAGTCATCCGAGACCGACTTCCCGTCAGGATTTAGAGACGATTTTCTGTAAATTTCAGCCGTAAAAATGACAGCCATACCCAAATTTGAAAGGAACCGCGTGGTGCATGTCATGCAGCTGTCGTCGTCCATCGTCTGTAAACTCAAAATCTGAGGAGGGTCCTACCCCTAGTCTCGTAACCAGCCGTTTTTAGTCGTCCCCCTTGGGACTTCGGAATACTCCGAAGACCAAAACGTCTGGTGACTTTCGGTCGACGAACCCACCTAATGCTCCCGATTTTTAAGCCTTACGATAAGGGGTGGCATCACGTGTCAACACTTATAGTTAGGCTTGTTTACACCATTATCCCAACACTGGCAGTAAATACTGCCCCAAATATGCTATTGTACTTAGGGAAAAAAGTACCATGGCTGGGCTAGTAGGGGGAAGGCTGTGTAGCACATGCCACCAGACCAGGGCTCCCTGTGTTCCCCAACACTTTGTGACTGAGCTCCCCCTTGAAGCATTCCCACGGCCCATCCCCCTTCTCCACATCATTGCTCACATCATCTGTGCTTGTTCCGCCCGCTGCCTGCCACCTGCTGCCCACCGCCTGCTGCCCGCTGCCCACCGTTGGATGCCTTTGTTACCCACCCTCCTTGTCCTGGACAGTGCCCTCAACATTCTCGAGATTTTTCTATCCCTGCAGTGTCCTGGGCAGTGTATACTGCTGCCATTGCACATTCCCACCTCCTGCCCCCTCCCTTGCCCATCATTCTCGCTCAGGGCCAACATCCTTGACATTCTCAATGTTTGTTTAGTGATTTACTTCCTTTTTCTCTTCCCTTACTTACCATTATCCTTCTCCTTGTCGCTCACATCGTCTGTGCTTAATCTACCCCCCTCCCGCACTGTCAGACATCTATTCCCTTCCATACTCGTCATCTTTGCCCTGAACAGTGCCCTCGATATTCCCGAGGCTTTTCTAGCGCTATCAGTGCCTTGGCCAGTGTACACCACTACTGTTTTAGCACGTCCCCGCCTCTTATGCTTGCTCACTGCCCTTCTTTCGGACAATATCCTCAAGGTTATCTCATTCTTTTTTCTTACTGTTGGTTGCTAACTGTGTTTTTGTGTAGCATACTTGCTGCTGTCTTTCACTGCTGTCTTTCGTCACTGTCTTTTGTTACCAATCTTTTGCTGCTGTATTTTGCTGTTATTTTTCATTGTTGTCTTTTGCCATTATCTTTCGTTATTATCTTTTGCTGTTGTCAAATTTCCGAAGTCTGGAAGGGTGCGGCTGGTAAGTCCGGAGCGATCCGGAGTTCAGCTGTTGCCGGACGGGCTAAAACAACTGTATTTACCTGGTAAGTCCGGAGCGATCCGGAGCTACAGTATGTTAGAGGAATAGTAGTGCTAAGTATAAGGGACTCACTTCAGCTGTCACCGGACGGGCTAAAACAACTGAAGTGCCATATGTAAAAGTGAAGGTTTAAGTAGTTTGGGATGGAGGGCGCTTGTACCTCAATCCGGGCACGGAGGCGAGAAGGCAAACGAAAAAGGGATGTGAGTAAACCTAACTGTCCTAGGGTTCTACCGTACTCAGGGTGATGTTTAGTGCATGCCCTGGAGGTCCGGAACTGGTTCCGAGCCTGGAGGAGAAAACTCCGGGATGTTTATCCGGAGGTCCAGAGTTCCGGAGAGTCCTCCGGAACAGACCACACTTTGTCAGCTGTCTTATTTCCACATGTCTCCCTAACTGTGCGCAGTTTTTCTGTGCTGAAGCACTAGTATGAATGTCACCAAATATAATCTGAAGACTTCTTGTCTCTATGTAAATGACTTTGGTACCTAGAACATTGAAAATGTGGCTCCATCAAATGAAAAAATCATATCCTCAAGCTGAGCGAGATCAGATGTGAGGCTATCTTGAGCACTTTGATCATTGTTGCTGGTCAGTACACTGGTAATTGTACCAGCATTGGGACTATAACTAGCAGAGTTATTACCATGCGAATTGGAGACACTGGCAGGTGCAGGCAAAGGGCTGCGACCAGTGGGGTTGTCAGTGAGTGCAGGTGAGGGGTTGCGACTAGTGAGGTTGTCAGCGAGCACAGGTGAGGGGTTGCAACCAGTGGGGTTGTCAGCGAGTGCAGGTAAGGGGTTGCGACCAGTGGGGTTGTCAGCAAGCACAGGTGAGGGGTTGTGACCAGTAGGGTCATCAGTAGGTGCAGGCGAGGGGTTGTGACAAGCAGGGTTGTCAGTGGGTGCAGGCAGGGGGTTGTGGTGAGTAGGGTTGTCAGTAGGTGCAGGCGGGGGGTTGTGGCGAGTAGGGTTATCAGTGGATCCAAGCGAGGAGTTATGGCAAGCAGGGTCATCAGTGGATGAAGGTGAAGATCCATGATTGGCATTGTTTTGATCTTCATCTGTACATAGGGCTTCATCTTTGTCAGCACTCCAGTGTTTCTTGTGGCACTGGGAACTATTCTCATTCTGCCTCCTTTTGATCCCTTTATCAGCACGGGAACGACACGAAGGGTCCTCAATCTCGCCAGCTTCAATCTGGATGTTTCTCTCCTGCCTCAGGGCCTCCAGCTCCTTGTTGGTTAGCACCTTCCAGTAGATACTACCTGTTTCCCACTTTCATAATAGCATATCCAGCTGAGAATATGAGCTCAACACATCGCTCAGGTTCGCAAATGGGACGGTTGTGGGCCAACCCTCAATTACAACTTTATAATATGTAACAACATTTTGGAAGTAATACTTCCACTGCATTCTTGCACTGGGATCACCAGTGGCTTCATTTATGTAGAATGTTAAAAAAGAACCACTTATGAATCAATTTCTCTGGCTTACATAGTTTTCAGGTTATGATCTTGCGAAGCTGGCCACAAAGCTGTGAGACACGCTCCTGGTGATTCTTTGCAGCTCCTACATCACATAAGCATCATCAACCTGACTTATTAAATAGGTATAAGGCACTTGCCACGTATACCCTGAATGGCAAAACCCTCCATCTTGCTAATGAGATCTTGTTTGTCAATGCCTATGACAGAAGACATAAAGTCTTTCACACCATCAGTGGCAAAAGCTACACCACGGAGTGGAAGATCCATTGTGCTGCGAGATGTGTAAAGGATTGTCTCAATCCCTGTGTGGCCTTTGAGGTTGTCTAGCTGCAGTATAATATAGTTTCCGTAATTCATAATAAAAAAAACATACCTCGGATTCAATTGCCTTCAGCGTGTGCGTAACATCATTGATTTTTGAGTGCAGTGAGACATGCTTCCCAACCATCTTGTTGGCTCTGAACTTGCCGTATTCAGCAACAAGGTGCTCCTTTTCATCAGTGGTCAGTCCATGATACTTCTCTTTGCAGCTTGCTATGAGCTCAGGGAGTACATTCTTGTGGGAGCCACCTAAAAAAGAATTAGATTAACGGTATGAAACTGTACATAGAAAATAGACATTCCATTCTTGTCATTGGCTTCACAGCTGGACTGACGCTTCTTCCAACAGAATGCATTCCATGGACTAATCTTCTCCCACCACTTGCAGAATGATGCATGTCCATAGAGGAGACTGCTTTTGACCTGCTGGACACTCTTACAATGCTGTGAGGCAAGTGTCTTTGTCATCTCATCAAGTTTCTGTACAGTGTCTGTCAGGTCAGCCTAGTACTTATCATTTTTTTCTTGCTGGCTCTGGCACAGTTCCCTTCTCACATCTTTGTCGAGAACAACTGAGGGTCAAGACGACCGTGAGTGTGAGGGTTGAATATGTGGTTGGGCTGCAAGGACCATTGTCACCATAGAGTGGGCAGGGGTGCACGAGTACCAGTGCCATCATGATAGACTAGCACACCTATTTAATAGTTGGAAAACAAAAAAAAAAGATTTCCCTTGGGTATCTGGGTTACTGTAGCAGCTTGGCATAGACCATATATTCTAAGGGGAAAAAATAATAATGACACAAATGTAAAGGAGACATAGCAGAATGGTGATGCTGAGCAGTTTAAGAGTGATGGTAAGGACGGAAAATTTCGGCTGCTAGCAAAGGGTCAGTATTGGGTCTGATCTTGAGACAGAGGTGTAAATGATACTGTATTCATTGGAAAATAGGGTGTCTCTTTCAAGTCGGCTATGATCGCTTTGGACAAATTGGACACTTGTTTGTGGTTCAGATTCCATGGTGCTGCTCTCAACGTTGCTTCCCAATGATTGCTCCAAATGCTTGCAATAAGATGATGCAAGGATGGCAAGAGGTTGTCGCCAAGCTCAAACCGGTCCAATACAGCATCAGTGTTGGGATCAATACTGATGAGGGTGTGGGCTGGAGCTGATGAGTCAGAGGAAATGACAAGAGGCTCGGGCTGAATTGCTGCCAGGGTATCTTTCGCCATAATAAGAAAAGCATCAGCAAGGCAATGCTGATAGCACTGGCAGACCCCACTGGGCACAGACTCCTGAGTTATGGTTGAAGAAGACACGTCACTGGTGGCATCAATGGCTGCAGGATCTACAGAGCGAACATCAACACTGGGACATGCGGTGCACTGAATCCTTGCCGAGAGAGGGTTCCTAGATGGAGGAAGATGGTTGGGGCCTTTGAGTGAAATGGAAGATGTGTTTGCTATGAAACATCAGTTACTGCAGCTGGCATGTCAGAAAAATATTATGCACAGCGAGGTTGTGGTGGGAGGAAGGATTGGACTTTGCAGCATCGGGCAAAGCCCTGTAAATGCGGGATGGTGAACTTCTGACAAAATGTCTGCACAAATTTTGCAGTATTACCACTGATGTGCTCATTGTGGAGAAGCTTGTGTGGCATGACATAGAGGTCCACAATGGCCTTGAGAGCCTTGTCCGGCTCAACTCCAAACCCTGGGCATCTGATAAGAAGAGAGATCCCACCATTGAGTTGGTCCTGCATAGTAATCTTACTCAAATGTCAGTAGTTGATACGCATGGCAAGAAAACCATCCAGCCCACTACATTGAAGACATCCTGAATCCCCGCTTCCACCAGCATTGTCCTACAGAATGGTACCTCCCCGATTTGGGAGGGGTTGAAGCCAATATATGCAGGGTGCAGACTACCAGCCTTGTTAACATGGTGATGTACACCATCCTGATGTATGCCGTGTCAAAGGACCGCATGAATTGCTGCAAAGCGAACTTCATTGCTAAATCCCTGTGCAAAGGGAGTGGCACACAAGGCAACTATTTCCGGGACAGTGAATCGATTCTGGTTTTCAACCACATGTTCCTCAGCTGTGTGCTAGTGCAGTTTTGAAGTGACAGACATACTGTACTAGACTGAGAGGTCCTAGGGCAGTTGCATGAACATGGAGGGTCAAACAAGGCAACGTACGTACATAAGTCGCTTGCCAAGGGCATGAATGGGCACATAGTGTGATTATCGGGTCCATACTGGCAGCATGTCTACTGATTGGTATCATGTTCCCTGTATATTGGGAACACCGATGACACTGCAGCAGAGGCAAGAACCTTGCAAGCTGCCATGAATGATCTCCACATGTGATGCTTGAGAGTACATCATATTAAGTAGCCTCTGATTACAGTTGTGATATCAGGCCTACTCATGTTGGTACACATGAATCGATTTGTCAATCAGGTTGTTGGTGCACAGCTTGGTTGGCAACACTCATGAGTGTTGCTTCCATCTGCATCTGGGAATACATATAGTTTGGTTCCATTTGTCACATGTCATGGTAATCGTTGAATGGAGTGCTCAAAGATGGGTTCCCATACATTGCATCTTCACATGATATTTAGGTCTGTACAGGGCAAGGCAACATAAGTTGATTGTATAGAGTTAGGGAGGGTACAAAGAGTTAATCAGCTAAGTCATATAGAAAGTTGGCAGCATCCTGTAGTCACCTCGTATCTTCTTCAGTCTCCACCAGATCAAAGTCCCCAGGATCATTGATATAGAGGCTGAATAGCACAGATAGGTCATCGGGCAACTCTGCATCTGTGGTTCACTGTTGGATAATTCAATATGACAGGATCTGTAACTGTCATATCTGTCCTAGCCCCTACCAACTCTGGCCTCCGAACCCTACTCTGGACCCCATTCGTCTGCCTCTGGACTTCTTCACTTGGACTTCACCCCTTTTCTATCAGACTCCGTTCTCCTAGTATCGGACTTCCCTCACTTTCCTTATTTAGTATTCCCTTTATACCTTCGACCCTCCATTCTCTAGTTACGACCCTTAGCATTATCCCTTTGACCCTTCGCCACACCATATACTCTCACTACGTATGTTCCCCATCTCCATATGCTTCCCTTTTACCCGACGTACCTTACCATACGGTCCTCCATTCCTCCGTCTGAACTCTGGACCAGACTTCAGTATATAAAGCTCCTGTATTCTGCTTCTGTACCTCAGTAGGAATATCAAACCAGTCACCTCCTGTCTCTTGTCTGAGCCCCTCTCTCCTACTCCCTACTCCCCTCCTACGAAATACGAGGACAGAGCCTAGACAAGGGTGCGACACATAAGTCCTGCACCAATGTCCTCCTAGGTACCCCCTGCCGCTCCGAACTCCATTCATCCCTTCACGAACTTCGTACACTAACCTTTGGACCTCTGATCAGACCTGAGTCCGGAGGAACTGGACTTGACAGTAACGTACCTTTCAATGATCCAACTGGGCAACCTATTTCATCTTGTGGAACAACATTGTCGACTTGCTCAACTGGTTCTTGTCCTGGACTCATCCATTCATCATGTTGGATAGTGCCATCATCAGCAATGCTACCATTGGCATCATGTACTATGCCCGACAATCCCTGCAAATGATTACCGATGCTCCATGGACCCTTGATTTGATGGCATCTACGAATGTGATCCAAGCGATGCAAGTGAATACAGTTGACAGTGGCACAAGAGCAATGTAACTGCCGGATTTTGCCTGCTAGACATGGATCAGTCTCAAGAAGTCTTGTGATCATGGAGAAAACTGATTTCTCTTCATCATGGATGGCAGTACAAAGGCACCACATTTCCACCTCAAGTCGAACAATTTCTTCCTTAGCACGATGTAGGAGGTCGAGCCCTCCTACGGTTATACAGCTCCCTTTTCGGTCCATTCAAGCGTCCACTCAAGCGTCCATTGCGTTTACAGTCCATCCGGGTAGGTTTATTTTGTATTTTGTTTGTTTCTTGTTTTTCCAAGTTCGTTTGTACAATCTGCCCGTTTATCCGGGTCCGGATCACGTCAGTCCGGTACCGGATTCGAATCATCCGGACCGGATAGTTTTAGTCTATATGTTCCCTGGGTGCTGATTGGCCTCAGGTTTGTTTTATCTCATAGATAGAAGTCTACGGGCGTACCCGGGACTATAAAACTGGTGTACCCGTGCTTCTGAAGAAATCCATCTTTCTATCATCTTTGTCTTTCCCTCAGTTCTTGTCAGTCCGACTTTTGTTTTATTCATTTATTTTCCCTCTGTTTGAGGGTTTCTTCACTCAGGTCTGTATCTTGGGCTGCTGCCATCTGACACCCTCCCTTGGGTCAAGTACACTCACACCCCTTTTCATAGATCCTTATCCACTCCGGATAGGATCGTTGTTTTACAATGACATAGCTTGAAAAACTTCATGGTAGCCTCACAGATAGCTGGCTTTGCCCATTCGCGATCTTGTATGTCAGTATCTGACTAGTGGAAAATATCAAGCTCACCCAAAAAGGTATACTGGGCAATATCTTTCCATGATACTACCGGACGAGGGGGAGTCAGGGCAGTAGCCAGAGCATTGTACCATTGAATTGCCTTGTGGATAGTGGCAGAGCAGCATTGAAGACCTTTGCTAATTTGTTGATGGAGTTTATATCCTATATATGAAGCATACAATTTAGGATAAGATAGTTAACATGGTGTGATGACATTACCAGTATCTGACATTGAGAGTTTTGAAAGCTTGAACAAGCGCATAATGACCAACCTCTCTAGTTCATTCACCACTTCATGATACTTACTCAACACGCCCTGGTCCTTGTAATGAACATACTCAGGACTGCCAATCTCCCATCTTGCCTCAATGCTGAGCTGAAGTTGAAGGTGCCCAGCCATTTGCTCCACATGTTGTAATGTGGTGTAAGTGAGATCCACGCAAACATGAGCATGGTTGATTGCAAGGGTGGAGGCATGGTAGTCACCAGTGGCAACACCACTCAGGGAACCATTAGCGAGCTCCATCGCTCAATTCCACTCATATCTATATTGAATATTATATGGGGTTTTGACCAGATTTCAAGAAAGGACTTACTTACTTTCTTCAAGCTCATCCAAAGCTCGAACATATTGGACCTTGAGTGAATCGTACTGTGGATGTTTCTTGAGTGAAGTCAGATAACCCCATTCCTCAGCAATAAACCGTGAAAAGTCATCATCCGTTAGCTTCAGAGCTTTTTTCACAATTGCAAGCTCAGCAGTTAATGTGCGGACAGACTGAGCTGCTTCCCAATAATGGTTCTGAATAAATCATGCTAAAGCTAGACTAGAAGTGCGAAATTAAAAAATTCAACAATGAAAGACTTACTAAGCACTTCATACTTGTCAGCATTCCAGAATGTGAAGTGTTGTTCAATCGCCTGGTGCTGATGAAAATGTGAAGTATGGTATGTGCTCCGAGCCAGCTCATTGGATGCAGAGAAGACATGCTCGCAGCCTTCACCCTCTAAGTGGCCCATGCCCTTGATGTACATTGGATACCAATCGAGCTGGCACAACTGGTTGTGCGATGACCATGGAAAGCACCTACTGTAAAGTAGAGGTTGAGCTCATGAACTTTTGCTGCAAGCTGCTGTTATGTGCCATGGCTGTGAACGCACACCCAATATCATACGTGCAAGTCCCATTTGGACCATACACAGAGAGGAGGCGATTATCAGGCTCAAACTCAAGAGGAGAATGAGACACAGGAATGAGAATTCCAAGCGTGAGGCTACTGTACAGGTGACTACCTACTTATATACTAAACTACTGTTTGTACATGTTGTGGGAATGGAACTTCATAGAATGCGATGGAATGATTATATAAGCGATGACATCATAGATGGAATGTTCTGGAAGATTCGAGATAAGATGAGATAAGAGGAGGTCACATGATGAGATAAGATAAGATAAGAGTGAAAAGAGTAGAAAGATGACAGTTCTGACAGCGATCAACCATTGCCAATGGATACTTTGCTCTGAATCATGATCAATTTATAGCATGATTCCGTGTGAGAGTAAACTGACAACTCACTGCTCTTGATCATATCACAGGCTAACAGAACAAACCAATGACAACATGTTGCAACAAAGATTTCAGACTCCTGGAAAACTGAAAAGGTCTTTTTTCGTGTGTCAGGTCTTGCATTATGCCATCTATCAATGCAATTGAACTGATTGAGGGTGTCAGCATCAGGGTCATCAGCTACCCAGTCGTCATCATATTCAATACCATCTGATTTATTAATTATAGTCTGAGCAGTGTGCGGAAAGTGAATTTGTGAGTCACAAGCGGCTAAACAAAGACTAACCATTCTGGATTTCACCTCATCTTTAAACCTATCAACATCTTCCTCACTGAGCCAGTAGGTAGATCGTAAGGTCCTCGAATCCTCCAGCAGCTTGATTCCATAAAGGGAGGTGTCCCATTGCTTGAGGCTGTGGTTACCATCAATTGAGATCAACCAATCAAATGTAAGGGGCAGTTCATCTTCTAGCCAGTAGAAGCATGCAGAACATTCATTACGCAATTGCCAGCCAGAAGCATCATGTCCAAGGGCTTTCTGTATCCGTTGGTCAACATGATGGAGGATATCAAGATAAATGTCAAATGTGACTGTGAACTGCTTCCGTAGGTAAGGACGGAATGGGACCTGACAGTTCAACAGATAAGTACATCACCATTAGGTATAGCATTACTCACATTGTGGAGATGACACAGTGCCTTGCACAGTGCCTGAATGGTGAAGTGAGGGCATGTTCGATGTGCTTGACGAAAAGCTGAGAGGGTCCGGTGAAAGATAGAAAGGTGGTGTGGGGTGTAGTAGGTAGGGGTCGAGTATCCTCGTCCCAAGGGGTCCTGTGGAGGGTTAGTACCAAGGACAGACAACTACGACCGACCTCAGTGCACAAGAGCGAGACGAGATGGTTCTGGACGACGTTCCGGACAGGAAAATGGTAATCCGGTCGATAGTGAGGACTGGGTGCGCACAGATGTGGTCGCGGATGGGACCGGATCGAGTGCAATAGGAGTCGAAGACGTGAGAACCTGACGAAGACGAAGGGAAATGACGAAGATGAGGGAAAATGACAATAACGGAAATGAAATGGACGATGATAGGGGAGATTGACGATGATGGAAATGAAATGGACGATGATAGGGGAGATTGACGATGATGCAAGAAAAACCTGACCAAGGATGAGGGTCGGATACGAACGAGGGGTCAAGGACAAGGACCCGGATACTGATGATGACGAAGACAAACGGTGTTGAGGACAATCTCGACGACGAGGAGTGGGACTTCCGACGATAGAGAGATGACCAGTGGGTGCAAGACTGATGAGATTCAAGATCTTGATACAAGACATTTATAGTCCGGGCATTTCCCTGGACTTTGTAGCTATGACAACGCCCAAGGCCCTATGAAGGGACACTCGAGTCTAGGCAGCAAGACGACAAGAAACAAAAATATCATAGTCAAAAGTCAAACAAGATATAAGTAGATGACAGAACCGATGAATGATAGACATGGACATGCGATCCGGTAGACGGAACCGGACTGGATGAAACGGATACATACAAACCGGAACCGGATAGACAGTACGGATAATCGGATGAACGAAATATGAAACGGACTGACCTTGAGATGGTACAGACGGACACAAGACATGGATGGGACGCTTGGTGGACACATGGAAGAGCTGAAAAGTATGACCTACAACCGTAGGAGGCTGCAGGCTCCTACACCGGACAGAAATAGCAACAGTGGGGAAAACTGGAGAGCAACCGAGATACTCATGATAGATGAGGTTTTCATTGGGGAAGCGGTGGTGCACTCGAGCAAAAAGTGTTGCTTTGTGCCTTCCTTCTGCAGTCAACATTGGGAACATAATATTAATATAAAGCAACTCACTGAATAAGTCAACAAGTTCAATATTGTTAACTGTCCCTGATGAGGGTGGTAGCGAAGACTCATTGTCATTTGAGGAGGGGAATCCATCTCCAGAGTCTCAGGAGTGATATTCCAGATATGCATCTGCTAATCAGGGAATCTGCATAGCCCACTGTTCTGTCTGGAGCTCTATGCGGTCTCGATGGTCTCGATGATCAATTGGATGCCTGACTCTAGTCTTGAGTTGAACATTAAAGACAACACTTGGGCACGTACCACTCTGAAAAGCCTTTAGCAAGGCTTTCAAACTTGTTTTCATCATCCGTATCGATATCTGGCTCAACCCTGTCACTGTCTTCACCATCAGGAATAACACAGTTGAAATCAATGCCTTGATCCTCCATCATTCTGTCAACTAGACCTTGATCCTCAGGAGGTAACACTGTAGGTATAGACATTATCACAGAACAAACATCAAAGTGAAAGACTTACATTGGACATCAGCAGCACGCTTCTGATCTGCATGCTTTAAACGATCTGCCTGACCCCTAGCATGTAAAATTTCCATGCGACAAGCATGTCCTCTTTTGAAGGTGTGATTGGATATCGACTTTGATAAGCCCCTGATGCAAGTGGAGTGGCGAGGCATGGTCTACATTGATGGGAGGCATAGATGATGCAGAAAAAATCCCTAGAGGTCACTCTAAACAAGGACAGTGGGAAGGGGAGAAGGTGGATGTATTGAGCAATGGTAGCATGAAAAAGCATTACATACACTGATGATGTAGTCTGAAAGAAGGGCAGCAAGCAAGGAAGCATAAGAGGCGGGGACATGCTAAAATGGTAGTGGTGTACACTGGCCAAGGCACTGATAGTGCTAGAAAAGCCTCAGGGATATTGAGGGCACTGTTCAGGGTGAAGATGACGAGTATGGAAGGGAGTAGATGTCTGACAGTGCAGGAGGGGGGTAGATTAAGCACAGACGATGCAAGTGACGAGGAGAAGGGCGATGGTAAGTAAGGGAAGAGAAAAAGGAAGTAAATCACTAAATGAATGTTGAGAATGTTGAGGATGTTGGCCCTGAGTGAGAATGACAGGCAAGGGAGGGGGCAGGAGGCGGGAATGTGCAACGGCAGTGGTATACACTGCCCAGGATGCTGCAGGAATAGAAAAATCTCAAGAACATTGAGGGCACTGTCCAGGATGAGGAGGGTGGGTAATAAAGGTGTCCAATGGCAGGTGGTGGGCGGCAGGCAGAACGAGCATAGATGACATGAGCAATGATGTGGAGAAGAGGGATGGGCCATGGGAATGCTTCAAGGGGGAGCTCAGCCACAAAGTGTTGGGGAACACAGGGAGCCCTGGTCTGGTGGCACATGCTACACAGCCTTCCCCCTACTAGCCCAGCCATAGTACTTTTTTTCCTAAGTACAATAGCATATTTGGGGCAGTATTTACTGCCAGTGTTGGGATAATGGTGTAAACAAGCCTAACTATAAGCGTTGACACGTGATGCCACCCCTTATCATAAGGCTTAAAAATCAGGAGCATTAGGTGGACGAACCACCCATCGGGTCACACATGTCACACATACTGTACCTAAAATGGCAGAAAATGCCTTTTTTGTTCACTCTGAAAGCTCTCCCTTTTTGTGCACAAGTCCCTGTCCTCGCTCGCCCATAGAAAATGATCTACTAATGCAGACACTCCTTTCACAATCACACTCCTTTGATCAGCAAAGAGAAAAATCATATTCAAACCTTAAGAAAGCTCACAATCTTGTGACTCAATCCCAACTCTATGACTCAGAGGTATCTTGCCAGCTACTTAGTCATAGATGTCTTGAGTGGTGCAATCACCACCCACATCCATGGCAACTTGATGCAGCTAAGACCTTCTCTCTCGGCCTTGACTGCATTATTTTGGCTGGGACAGGCTTTGGTAAAAGCCTACCCTTCGTGCTACCTCTGATACTTAACACTAAAGATATGCTGTTGGTTATAACCCCTCTGAATGCCCTCGAGGAGGACCAGGCCTGAAGATCAACTTGGATGGGGTTATCTGCAGTCGCAGTCAATCATATCACCTACACAAATACTCTTCACACAGTAGGGCTTGTCCTTGTTCTCGCTCACAACTGACTGAATCTTTGTAATGAAAGGAGCTTGAGCAACAAAAATACCAAATCATCTATACCTCACCTGAGATGACAATATATAACATGTGGTTCAATGATCTTCTTCTTCAACGGCATATCAGCGGAATCTGATCAGTGTGGTTATTGACGAGGCTCACTGTATCCTACAATGGGGTGGTGATTTCTGACCTACCTATGCCAAGCTCAACCACTTGTGCTCGTTTATACCCATGGACCACCCAATGTACATAACGATGGCAACAATGACTCCTGCCATGCTGGCAGAGGTCATATGAATGCTCCATATTAACCTAGCATTGGCATTTTACCTTAATCTTGGCAATAATTGATCTAATATATTTCAAGAGGTACATACCATTCGAAATGGCCGCAATTTCACAGCAGTGGACTTCCTGTTTGAGAAAGCATGCTGCACTGAAGATCTTGAGCACGCCCTCATTTTTGTTAATTGAGTTGAGGATATGCACCTCAGCTGGCAGCATGTACGAGTGCTGTTACCACCTGAGCTGTGTTCGTTTGTTAGGTTCTTGCATTCCTGTCGCTCTGATGCAACGAAGTCGGATGAGCTTGAGTGCTTTTGGATAGGTGAGCAGTGGATCCTGTGGGTGATGGAGGTCAGTGGAATGGTAAGTCAAGCACAAATTCATAATAAGATCAAACACTTATGTGAAACATTTATAGGGCCTGGATATACCGGATGTCATGTTTGTCACACAGTTAGGTGTGCCATCGTCCCTGATAGTGTGGATTCAGCATGCAGGGAGTGTTATGAACCGCGTGCACCTAACTTTTCACCTTACACTCCTTTCCTACATTCCTTATCTCCTCCCGCTCCTTTAGTCACGTGACCTCCCACGAGGCCGATCACATGACTAGTCACGTGATGAGTCCAGCCCCTGACATCATCCCCAACGTCATAGCCTCTAGGGTTACACGTTGACAACCCCTAGACTACCCTAACCCTTATCTCCATCGGATCTCCACAGCAATCCTGCCACCTCCTAGATCTCCCGATCCGATCTAATGTCCTCCCATGTATCACATCTTATTTAGATCTCCGCGGATCTCAGATCAGATCTCAGGGTTCGCCTCACGGCAGCCTTGTGCTCTTAATCTCTGTCCGCACTTCCATTCTCTACCCACGGTCATTACCGTCTTACTATATGTAGCATAGCCTTATCTATTACTTCCCTGTATAGTAGTGTACTGCTTGGTCTGTGCGCAAACCTTGCCAATATATAAGGCGGCGGTCCTAGCTGGCTAAACCCCAGCTTTGACCACTTGTCTAGTTCACCGCTCTTGGGCCCCTGGGACTTGGGTTAAAACCTCGTCCGCTAAGGGTACTCCCTCGACGTGGCTCGCTGGCACTTGTAGCTCCCCTGCCAGGGTTACAGGCTTTCTCTCTTTGCCGGCTAGCCTCGTTATCAGCTGTAGGTTTGGTTGTTTCTTCCGGCCGAAGGGTTTCTCCGTCCCCTTCGATGACTGCTCGACGCAGTCATAACACTTGGATTTGTGTGAATCCTCGTGTGATGAGGCGCACTTTATACTTGTTGATTTCACTGGCTGAGTTTTTCTTTATATAAAATACCCACTTGCAGTCAACAACGTTGGTGCCATTTAGCGGTCGGGGTATGATGTCCCAGGTGTGTGCATTGTCTAGGCTTTTTAGCTCGGCCTTGATGGCAGCGTCCCAACATGACCAGTCTGGCTGCTTCCGCACTTCATTGATTGTGCGTGGTTCCAGTGCCTCAGCCTTGCTTATGCCAGCGTACATTGCATAAGCAATTTCCTCAGCTTCCCATTGGTTATCGTTGACCGCTGCATCAGCTTCTGTGGTCGCGTTATTGCCCTCTCTCTCACATTGGCCCTCAAGAGCTGCTCCCTGAATTCCATGAGGTAAGATCGGGTCCCCTTCTCGTCTGCTGTGCATTCCCTCATTATTGCGCAGCATCCGTAGGTATGGTGACTCGGTGCACTGTCTCGTTGAGCGGCACGGTTGGGTATCGAGTGTGGTAGTGGGAGCATTGGCAGGTTGTGGTTGCGGGCCAGGTGGGGCTTCATTTTTATGTGGGGGCTGCTCATTGCACTGATTGTTTACAGTGGTTTCTTCTCTCTCCCTCTCAATCTGTATGTCTGAGTGATCAAAATCTGCCCCTGAGTGTGTGTCGAACGACACATTGCGCTCAATGTGGACGGTGTGGCGCTGTTCGTTATACACACAGTGCACTCCGCTCTCACCATCTATTTCTATCCAGTGTCCCTCCCACGCTCTAATGTTGAGTTTGGGGCCAGAGTTGTCGTGGACCCATACGCGTATCCCCCATTCATGTAGGTTGCTGAGGTAGGGTTTCCTGCCTGTTAGCAGCTTGTGTGGCGTTTTGCCGTTGAGTACGTGCGATGCTGTGCAGTTCTTTACCCAGATGATATGGGCTAATGCCTCCCCCATAGGGTTTTTGGTAATCCGCTCACGTATAGTACCATCTGTGCCCGTTCAAGGAGGGTGCAGTTTAACCGCTCTGCAATGCCGTTGTGCTGTGGTGTTTCATGCATGGTGAGTTTTCTCTCTGTTCCTTGGAATTTTAAGTAACGGGTAAACTCCTCGCTCAGGTACTCACCACCATGGTCAGAGCGCAGACGTTTGATGACAGTGCTGCGCTGGGTTTTTACCCATGCCGAGTATGTTTGGTAGATGTTGAAAGTTTCAGATTTTGCTGCTAGGAGGTATAGGTGCGTGTATCGCATATAATCATCTGTGAATGAGACATAGAACCTTTTATGACCCAGGGTTTGCACATCAGATGGTCCCCAAACATCCGAGTGTATTTCGTCACTGAACTTCTCCTGCCGCTTTGGCTCACGCGTTGTAGGAGGTCGAATCCTCCTACGGTTGTAAACCCCCTCTTCTGGCCTTTACAAGAGTCCGTTCAAGCATCCATAGTGTCCATCGTCCATCCGGGTAGGTTTTTTTTATCTTCTGTTGATGTCTCCGTCCATCCATATCTGTCCATACGATCCGGCCATTTGTTCCAGGTCTGGACTGCGTCAATCCGGTGCTGGATCCATTTGTCCGGATCAGGAATTGTTTAGCTTACATACCCGCTGGGTGCTGTCTGGACCCAGACTAGTTAGGTCTCGTAGATAGAAGTCTATGGGTATTCCCGGGACTATAAAAGTGTGTCCCTATCATTTTTAAAGAAAAAGAATCTTTCTTCCCCTCCACTTCCTATCTGTGGGAATTGGGCTACTGGCCAGCTGTCCCCTCTTGCTCCCTGTGTCTCTCCTGTCCCCC
>JBBPKS010000176.1:0-18539 GCA_038089355.1 Pulveroboletus ridleyi | reverse complement strand
AAATACTTATCAGGTGACGTTCCGTGATGGCCCGGATCGGGTTAAGTAACCCGAGTCTATCCGGTGACATGTGATGATGATGTCATGGATCACGTGACCTGAAAAGTGAGAGGAAACCCTAAACGGTGAAAGAGACGTGAAAGCAATAAGGAAAACCCCAGCCTGAAGTGAAGATGAATCACTGGGTTTTCAACACCAGACGGGGTGCATTTATTAAGCGGGACCTCCGATGGGCTACGGCGATGGCGAATCGCGGATGGTCAACAGGTGGGAGAGCGGTTGGGAGTGAATGTGAATGCTATCTGTGTTTCAAGCGATCGCAGGCACGTAGTGTGCGGAACTATGGAGGGGGCAAGCATATGGGACGAGAGAATCAAGAGAAAGGTTGTCGAAGTGGAGCGCGGAAAGTGGGTGGCTGCTGTCGACGTCTCGCCTGATGCCACCAGATTTGCTACTGGCACCCACTTTGGTGGCACGACAGCAAGTATCTGGGACATCGTCACCGGCGAAAGACTGGTTGCACTCCGACCTGACGACAGCGTTCGAGGAATCAAATTCTCGCCCCATGACGGTGAACGCATCGCCACCGCCAGTAGGCACTCGGTTCAAATCTTTCACAGTCACAGTGGTGAGCGACTCGCCACCATCGATGCCGATGTGGTATATGGGTATTCAATCACACCCCTCGCATGGTCAGAAAATGGACAGCAAATCTTCGCTGCATGTGATGGTAATTTAATCAAGGTTCTGGAGGTGTCAACCAGGTCCATGCTGGCCGAATCGCGGGCCCATAGTCCAATTGGCTCATTGATCGCTCTAGCCTCCAACGGGAAGTTCCTTGCTTCTTGCGAAGAATGTTTCATTTCATTCTGGGACACTTCAACACTTACTCCCATTGGACCAGTCATCACAGAGAGTCAAGAGTTATGGTCAATCACACTTTCTGCCAATTGCAACTATGTTGCCACTGGAAGATATGACAGGAAAATTGTGATTCACAATCTGAGCAATATCTTTCTGGGCCAGTATCATGATTCCTGTGTGAGCATTCATGTACTATTTTTCAGGTCAGCTCATCAGATAATGTGTACATTGTCATTCTTCTGTCCTAGGTGCCTCCCCAGGAGATCGACTCAGGAATGCCCCAACATGTAGCACAGCAAGAACAAGACGAAGGGATGTCAACCTCGAGGATTAGTGATACTGAAGCAACAGATGAGACTCCGGTAGGCGTTGGTCACTCTGAGTGTCACATTGACGATTGCAATCTCACGCAAGGAACACCTGTTGTTGAGTCAAGGAAAAGATGATCTACTCGAAGTACAGTTCGCTCTCTTCTTTTGATGCTATTCTTGATGAGCACACAAGGTTGAAGTGCCAACTAGTGCGGCCACCCAGTTTGACTTTGAGGAGGTCTGTTCTGACCTTGCTGCTGCCCTCTTCATGTTGACGTCACTCCACAGCCACCGTCACCAGTTTTGCCTGCACACCGTCGGGAGGATCAGGTAGTGTCACCAGGTTCATCCTAGGTCGCACCATTACCATAATGGACTCATTCTGGAGTGGGTGATCCAGATCATGATATTGTGACATCACTTGGAGGTATTTCAATAGTCAGGAACTGGCTACAGAAGGTTATCAAGAAGGGCAACAATAGCCAGAGTCCATGCTGTCCAGACCATCCTCCCAAGGAATCTGACCAAGCTGAGAGTCCCCAACTCCATTTGACTTCACCGGAAAGAGGGCGTATTGCGAGCCCTGGACCTTCGTGGATGGCCGCAGGTCAGCGTACACCAGTCAGTTTTCCATTCATCGGTAGCCATGCAGTATACAATGCGTCTGACAAATCTTGTCAGTGATCGGTCGCGGTAGACCCACGTGAGAAACCCCAAAAATGAGGCAAGGTAAAACGGGTTTGTTGGCTGTCCAGTTCAGTTGTTGGCGTTGATATTTATCTCGAGTCCCAGTCCAAAATGAATCACCAGACTGCTCAGATGGCTGGCCATTCGAATGGAGCTGCCTCTACTAGCGGACAAGGTCGTGCAGATGCAAGTACATCCGGCACTGTGCGTACTTTCTCATGATGATAGATTGCACTGTGAGAGCTCACTGGTTGATCAGGCACAGAAAACGGATGGGGCGATGCAATCAGAAGTCCCTACCACAGTGCGCCTTTCGTCCTCGTTCACTCTTTCATTATTAATAGTGAGACGAAGGCTCAAGCTGGCGAAGTGACGAGCAATTCGAATGAGGTTGCCTCCGGTAGCAGACAGACAAATACAGCCGGCACTGTTCATACTTTCTCACAACGATAGATCACGCTATGATTTCACTTACTGTTTTGCTAGGTGCAGCAAACGAACGATGGAGCTTTACCTACAGCCACATTAACAGGAGTCCATGTCATGGTATGCACTCTATGCAACTCTTGATTATTGTGCTTATTGGGGAATGTGCAGGAGCAAGAAGAGGATATGTGGATTATGTGCATGTTCAGGTTACCCAGATGGGTGTTGTGCCAGAGTCTGGTCAGCCAGGATGGGATGCATTGACCTTGATACTTGGATCCTGTCATATTGCATTACATCAATTATTTTAAAAGAAGTCAGTCATGGAGGTGATGCCAATGAGTTTGTGTGTACACCACTGTGGTTCTCCCATTGGGCCACCATTATGTAATATAGGCCTGGGCCTGACCAATTCCAGGCCCAATCTCTAACATCACTACAGTTGATTCCCTTGTAACCCATACCCTTTCATTTGGCCTGCAGGGTATGGGTTATGGGGAAGTATGGAGTCAGTGAGAGATAGGTAGTATAGCTGGATGATGTAATATGTGCATCTAGTCATCTTTAGGACAAAAATACATAGTTATCTTCGTCTCCTTCATGCTCCATGTTACCTCTGCCTGTGTCTCCCTTCTGAACAAGTCCAGTATTCCCTCAACCTTGTGAGTATATGGCCTATTGAGAGCTGCTGTGTATCTCTGCAGTAGCAATACAGCCTGCAGGGCCTCCTTTTGTGTAGGTAATGGCTCCAAATCACCAGTGTCCATCTCATTCACACCTACAATGTAAGTCTGATATGCTGGACATTTCCCACACCTGCTTTGCACCCATAATGACCTCATATATATCTTTGTCTGTCACACCACTGATCTGATGGGCTTCGATTGCAGGGTTTAAAAGATCTGGAATACTCATCTGATTTGAGAGATGAAGTACATCAGTCAACTGTAGGTCATCTGACATGCACTCAACAATTTTCTCCACTTCCATAATAGGATTGACCAGGGCTATGTTTGGAGGTACAGAGTTGGGGGTATTCTGAGCAAGGGCCAAAATAGGGAGAGTGGGTTGGGCATGAGGTAAGTTTGGCACCGAGTCTGGTAAAATACCAGATTTACATCAGCAGTTTTGGATTATGGTGGTATTGACCTCATTCCATGCTTGGTCAGCAAGGTGCATCACATCAAGTTGGTTGATTTCATAGATTTGCAAAGGAGTAGTTCCTGATTCATGTTATGCTTGATCCTGAAGGGTCTAGCATGAACTTGGCAAAGGTCCTAAGACACAGAGACAAGGGGGTACCTTGCAGATGGCAAGGTCAGGGGTTCATCCTGGTGATACCAGATGACAGACTTCCTGGTGAAGCAGGTGGACTGAGGACAATCCCTTGTAATTGGGATGAGACACAGGGGAGAGCTAAAGTGCTCACTCAAGTATAGAGTGGAGACACACAAAGAGGGGAGTTAGGATAGTATATGCCAAGTAGGTCTAAGCTAGGGTACATGGGAATGACTTGGGGTTTATATATGATAACAAGGGAAGCTGAGTAATCATATAGAAACACAAAGAATAGGAAAGAACAAACGGCTGACTGATCATTGAGTCAGCGAGCCAATAGCAAAATGACCTTGGTTGGTAAGCAAGGAACATTCTGGAAAACAGGAGAATAAACAAGCACATGATGGAGGGAAACACAAGCTTAGCGTAATGAGAGCTAAGCAAGGAGAAATGAGTCCGAAAGGAAAAGTAAGTAAATAGGACAAATCGTAACATTACCCCCAGTTTAGGGTGTTGAGTCCATGACAAAGACTAGAAATTGCCATATGAGGGGCCCGGGGAGCCTGTGATATTACCCCATCCAACTTCGTCAATGACATCCTCAATGTTGGCTGATTCGGGAGAAGGCGCACGAGGTGCAGGAACTGGGATGGGATGGCATGAATGCTTTCGATGGCGTGGGTGATGGCTTGGTGGTGATGGCAGAGAGCAGGGGGAATGATGGGAATGATGGGAGGAGGAAGAAGACAAAGATGAAGATGGTGGGGGCGACTGATAAGTGTGGGGGGAGATTCACTCGGGGCAGAGGTACTGTGGGTGTCCTGGCTTCCTGACCTTGCAGGTAGGACAGATGTAGAGGAGACAATCGACCCGCCAGTGGCTAAGGATGTGGCATTTATGGCAGGCTTCTTTGTAGAGGGGGTGGTTTTGCAGGATAGGAAAAAGGTGTATCCACCAGAAGTCTTCTTCTTCCCAAGGGCTTCTCCCATTGGGGCTAGTAGCAATGATTTTGTCCGAGTTCATCTGAGCACGGCTTCACAAGATGAAGGGAACATGTTCCCCTTGGTTCTCCTGTCTGGCTTGTAAGGAAGAGTATGCAATGTCAGCCATATACCCATCTAGTTCTTCAAGCCAATCCCCAAGGTCGAGTTGGTAGGTCATGCCTCCCAGAGTGGCCATTCCAAGATCATGAACCGAGAGCAATGCTGACCGTTGCATGGTATATGCTGGGAGATGAAGATTCTGGATAATGGCAGGAATCTGGGCTAGTTGGCAGTACACTTGGGTGAGGTATAAGAGGGGGGACCCAGGTTAGAGATGGTGATCTATAGGCATGGCAAGGTGGGAGTTGGTCAGATGGGCAGTGAGGATAGTGTGGTATTCCTTATCAGGGTACCCTTCCCTGAACCTGTGAGTGTGGAATGGAAGGTTGGGCTCAACAGGGAAGTTCTCCTCATCCTCACAGTTGGGGGCAATACGTCCAGTGGGGTCTCCCCAGCTGAAGGAGACTATATGATCTCCATGGGTGGGTTGAGGATGAGGGGTGTCAATGCTGTAAAACACTAATCCTATCCGGAGAGGATAAGGACTAGAAAAAGAATGGGTGTGAGTATGGGACTCAACCCAAGGGAGGGGGACAGGAAAGACAGGCCAAAGTGAGTAGAGGACCTAGGCAGCTCCCTTCTCAGACAGACAGAAAGTGGAGGGAAAGAAAGATCCTTTTCTGAGGTGTGGTACACCCGTTTTATAGTCCTGGGTATACCCATAGACTTCTATCTACAAGTCCTAACTAATCCGGGTCCAAACGGCACCCAGCAGGTATGTAAGCTAAAGGAATCCAGTCCGGATGAACGGATCCGGCACCAGATTGACGCAGTCCGGGCCCGGAATGAACAGCCGGATTGTGCAGACAGATGCGAATGAACGAAGACATAAACGGAAGATGAAAAGGGCCTACCCAGATGGACGATGGATGCTATGGATGCTTGAACGGACCCTTGCAATGGACGAAAAGAGGGGGTTTGTGACCGTAGGAGGGCTTGACCTCCTACATCCGTGGGAGACTTGAATACTGACTGTCCCCAGTCAGTCACATGACCGTGGGAAGTTGTGGCTCGGCAAGAACAATAGTACTGTGGGTGGACCAGGTGTCCACCCGATCACAGGTCGGGTTCTGTGACGCATCGCGTCGCATCTTTCTCTCTCTCTCTCTCATCTCTCTCTCTCATCTCTCTCTCTCATCTCTCTCAACTCCCTACTCTCTACCCGTCTCCACCAGCATGTCCGACATCGATGCAATACTCATGTTTGTGCAACCCTTGGCAATGGACGCTCGGCAAACACATGCCTGGGACAATCTCAAGGTGGCTTGTGAATCCCTCCAGATCGTCGCGAAGACAGTACCGGATGACCGGGATGAGCTAGAGGAGGAAAAACGCATGTGGATAGTAGAATGGGAGAACACTGTGGTACAAGGTTGGATTCGTTGAATTCGCTCTATTGCTAACTCATTGTAGAAACACACTCTCGGATGTCTATGAGATGTGCAGCACCTTGGTGTCAAGGCCGTCCTTGACACCAGGACGGTTGAGACACTCAGGGACTCCAATGAGACTGCAGCTCGATGGCAGGAGGGAGCCATTACCTGACAACCATCACGAGGCGACAAAGACGTGCAAGCCGCTGATGGGGTTGAGCCAGTACCCACTGAACATGTAGCCACCCCTTGGGAGATGGATATGGTCCCAACAGATCCAATTCCAGGGCCCAGCAAGGAAACCGGGGCGAAGAAGCGCCTTCCAGTCGTCGTCATCCCTGCATGACCAACTAAGGTAAGTGGCGAATCTGATTCCGCTATATCCATGCTAACAACTCATATTAGCGACAGTGAGTCGTGTCAGACGAGAAAGATGATGACGATGACGACGATGAGCCATCCTCGAAGAAGGTCACTACGGGCGACATGTCCGTCACCCACAACCAGCCATGCGGCGGCTGTGCCAAGGCGAAGATACGATGCTGTGGTCATAAAGGTCGGACCTGCAACTGATGTCAGGGGCTCAAAGCCAAATGCAACAAGTCTGGCGGTCATGGGGGCCAGGCAATGGGGACAAGGATGACGGATGGGTTGAAAGGGTCGAAAGACCGGAAGAGGAAGCCATACCCATACTGACCTCGTGCCAGAAGTTTCTTCCTGCCCCCGTTGAATCCAAGTCCTGGCATGGGTTCCCGAACTATCTGACAGCGACTGCGACGACAGGAAGGAAGACAGACCGGAGCTGACAACCACGAAGTGGCGCCCCCACACAGGTGAGGTAGATCCGGAGGTGTGGAAGAAGGGGCTAAAGACCCTCGCCCTCCTCGAGCACAAGTTTCTGCATACTCAAGGCGAGGTTCAAGAGGCTGTATCCGAGATGCAAGGGTCGGTAGCACAGGCCCAAAGGTCCGTGGCTGTCTTTGAGGAGGCACGGGCTGACCTGGCAGTAGTTAAAGCGGTGATGGGTGGATGGTGAGCCATCCGACCCACCCTAGATAGTCCTGTGTCCTGTCTCGTATCCGTATTCAATCCATTTTGTGTCTGATCCATATCTGTGCAAGTCCGATCTGGTGAGGTCTTCATCGGTCCACTTGCTGCATCTATACCTGCCTGGATCCCAAATGAGCGGGTACCAGATTGATACTGAGTTGAAGAAACTGACTACCAGATAAGGTGCACTGGTCCCAAGGTGCGATTGAAAGTGAATGTCTAACTATGGTGAGTACAAGATGGGGGGGGACAGGACTGTGGACGAATGTTTTTGTTTTGCTTACAACGAAGGAGTGCGATATGTGACTAAACAATGGCCTGAGAGTCTGTTGTGTTCCTTAGCGGTATGTGTGGGGTGATAATGCCGGACGAAAACTGGGGTGAAATAGATTGTTGCCAGACTAAACCTGGGATAGAACTAATATGTATTGAATTCATAATGAGGTTGTGGGTGTCTGACCTGACTTGGTTTCCTTGATCTACTTCTTCCTTTTATGTCTTCGACACGACCAACTAAACTGGACGAGACCGGATTGACGACACATGGGTTCCGGGTAGTCACTTTGATCTGGAATAAGGATGAAGAATGATGTACAAATGACAGAAGTGAAAATGATAAAAATGCAAAAATGAAATGACAAGGAACAGGGGCGAAACGGATAGTGAGTACCTCCCCCTGGGGAACTATAAATAATGACCTCCCGGGCATTGCAGTCCATGAGAGGGGAAGGAATGACGAAAGATGAATAAAAACCTGTAGTATGATCGGGGGGCCGGATACGCAGCTTTGAATCGAGAGGGGCAAAGGAAGCCTGACGACGAGAAGACGAAGTAGAAGGGGAAAGAGTGAAACCGGATTGACCAACCAGGTGGTGACAGAAAACGTCCTGTTGTGGGGACAGCGGAATGGAATCACCCGAGACAGGTGGTGGGATCGACTGATGAGGAAGTGGGTCTAAGATGGAAGGGGAGAGGTCAGCGGGCATGGATGATAGAGAAGAGGAGAGATCCGGTATGACAGATCCAGTTGACAGATGGTCATCCGGCACAGCAGATGATGATACGAATACAGGCGACAGCCCAGATGCGGATGGTGATAATGACAATGATGGCAATGACTGAGGGGATGAACTGGATACGATGGGTGCGATTGACGATGATGATAAAGGAGAGTCAGCAAAAACGGATGACGAAGGAAAGGAAAGAAAATCCACTACAGTGACCTGCTTGAACACCGAGATGATGGGCGGTGGTGGTGCTGCAACCACATTACGCTCCTGGAAAGTCTGCAATACCCCTGCCACATACTTCCTGTATGTTATCTGATCTGCATCCTCTAGGCGGACCGGACGTGGTGCTCGTTCGACCAGGAGAACCGGGTGTGGTATCCATGGTGGCTGTGTAACTGGGTTCAAGTGATGGCATGGCAGTGGCGAAGCAGGGGCAACCCGAGGTGATGGCCGTGATGGCTGATGCGCCATGGGCGATGAGGGCATATGGATGGGCGCCTGAATGGGTGGGGAGCGCAGCACCGATGGTATCAGTGGCTGAGCATGGGTGGCCAGCAACAGTGACAGATCCGGATACGATGGGGTGCTCAGTGCTGCAGGTGATTCTGACCGATGCACAATGACTGGTGGTGTTGCCTGGTGAAAGCACAAGACTGGATTCCGGATCCTTGACAGGAGGAATGTAGCTGCCTCCATGACATCCGTGAGTGGGTATATGTCTTCTGGGTGGATGTGCGGCTGGACGATCTCTAGGCGTTTCCAGATCTGGAATTTGACCTCTTGTGGGAACCCGGCTATAAACAGTGCATCGCAGTCTAGGTCAGACAGCTTCTGGGTCGATACAAGCGGATTGTGTCAAGTCCGGTTCCTCTGGACTCAAGTCCGATCAGAGGTCCGAAGGTTAGTATACAAAGTTCGTAAGGAGGACAAACGGAGTTCGGAGCAGCAAGGGGGTACCTAGGAGGATGTTGGCGCAGGACTTATGTGTCACGCCCTTGCCTAGGCTCTGTCCTCATATTTCGTAGGTGAGAGCTTCGGACTGTCATCGTGCCGATGACTGGCCAAAGAGGGTTTTCGGGCTCCGACGTCGATGAGCGATAAGATGCGCATTCACTCGGCGGGTGCATCTTGTTCCGCTTCCTCGACGTCGGGCTTGCCTCTTCCAGTTTGTCCATTGTCTTTGCTCTCGGTTCTCGCCCTCTCTGCTCCACGCTCATGCCCCCTCGTACCCGCGCCCGGTCTGCCCACCCAGACCCGGCTGACGACTTTCCGCCCGGGGCTATTACCCCTTCTGCGGATGGGGCCACCTCCCCGGCGGCCCCCTCGGTGGGGGATGTGGACGAGGTGCTCTCCCCTCCGCCTGACTCCGAGGAGGCACCTCGCTCCCCTTGGGCTGACACAGCCGCAGTGGCAGAGAACGTGCCCAACATCATCCTCCGGCCCCCATCAGACGAGCAGGGGGCATCGGTCTCACTCTTGACACCCTCTCGGGGCGCTCGTCCCCTCTGTCGCTCCTGCCAGGAAGCGCCGCAAGCGTCGGGCCTCCCCAGGCCCTTCCACCACTGGCCCGGTGTCTCCCTCCGGGGACCCTGCTGGGTTCACGATCCGCGTCCCAGGGGGCCAGCAGATCCCCTCCCTCCTAGGGCAGCTGGCTGGGGCCCCGGCTACCCCTGTTGCCCCAGTGCCAGTCATGGAGGAGGTGGTTCGCTCCTCCCTCGCTGGCCTGATGGGCCTGGTTGACTTTTCTGACCTGAGGGTCATCTCGACAGTCAGGTCCCTGGTTGCCCGTGCGGCCCCAGGCCTGGACGTGGAGGCCTTGCTTCCGCAGCTAGCCCAGGGTCTGGCTCCCCCTGCCCTGCCAGCCCAAGGTATGGCTTTCCCCTTCCCTGCTCCCCTCCTTCTGCCGCTTCACCTGCCTTGTGCGGTGTCGCTTACATTACATATTGCTGGGCCGCACACGGCCTGAGCCTTTACTGGGCCTCTTACACCCTATATGCGCCCTCTGCCTATCTCTTGCACCTCCCCTCTTCACTGGGGCTCTGGGATCACCTGTCTTTCACCCGGTTGATCCTGGTTTACACAGATCTTCCAGACCCTGCCTCTCGCTCACTCCTGCCGGGCCTCCAATTGGCCTCGGTTGCCTCCTCCATGCCACGCTCCGTCCCCACGAACCCAGTTCTCCTCAGTGGCCACGACCTAGGCTTTCCGTCCAAGGTCATCACAGTCATGAAGGCAAACTGGTCGACACACATCCCTCTCAATGCCCTCTCCACCTCCTCCCTTCTGGCCCTTGCTTCATCCTCGAAGGATGATGCCTATCAGAACCTCTCTGTTGGCGACAGTGGGGGCCTGAAGCTCTCGGCCCCCAAGTTCAACGAGAAGGAGGAGCCGCTCATGACAGCTCAGGACTGGCTACATGCTCATCCCCGTCTGGTGGCCTGTATCCGCCAGTTCTTGCCTGGCCCGGCCGAGCAGGTTGCTAGCATGTGGGCCGCTCACTTCAGCTTGATTTACAACAGGGTTGACTTCTTCTCTCGGTTCTCTCTGTATCTCACATACGACATTCGCCTTCGCCGGCGCTATGTGTATGACATCTCCTTCAATCCCTCCATCTGGCAAACTGGTGTCTGGGATCAGATCGTTGAGGATGCAAGGACGAAGGGATTCTCCCCCTTTCAGCCTGCAGCCACTTCCACCCCAGCCTCGTCTCGCCCCTCCCGCAATCAGGGCTCGTCCTTTCGTTCTGGCTCCCCCTCCCCTCGCTTCCGCTGCATCTTCTGTGGGAGTCTCTCCTGCATTAACCGTGCCTGTGGCACAACCTCCACCAAGTTCCTCTCACTCTCAAACGGTGTTTGGCAGACATCTGGCGGTGAGCAGGTTTGCTTCCGCTGGAATGGTCGGGGATGCTCGGAGTCTTCCTGCCCCCGAAAACATGTTCGCTCCCGCTGTGGATCTGCTCACTCAGCGCAGGATTGCAAGCTCTAGGGGCTTCCTTCCAGTTGTTACCCCTTTCCTTTGGGAAAAGTGGGAAGAACTCCTTGCCGCAGCAGGTGTGCTGGAGGAGTTCGCGGATGTGCCAAAAGGCATCCGTTTTGGTTGGCGCATTGGTGTCCCAGACTCTTATACTCTCTCGTCTACGTTTATGCCCCCTAATCACCGCTCAGCTCTCGATCACCCTGATTTCCTGCTCCATTACATTGAAACTGAGGTGCGCGAGAAGCGCTACTCGGGCCCCTTCTCGCCTTCTCGCTTAGAAAGTATCATCGGTCCATTCCGTTCTAGCCCACTTGGGGTTATTCCAAAGCCTGGCTCTGCTAAATTCCGTCTTATTCAAGATCATTCCTTTCCTCGTGATGATTCTTTCCCTTCTCTGAACTCTATGATTGATTCCTCCCTCTTTGCCTGTGATTGGGGCACTTTTAGTGACTGTTGGCTTCGTGTGGCGGCTGCCCCATTGGGGGCCCAGGCCGCAGTTTTCGATGTGGAGGCAGCGCACCGCCGATCTCCCATTGCCCCGGAGGACCAGCACCTGGCCTGTGTGTCGCTGGTGGTGGAAGGTGTCATGCGTGTATACATTGATCACTGTGCATGTTTCGGTTGCTCTAGCTCCAGTGGCCTCTTCGGCCGCCCTGGTGATGCCATTGGCAAAATCTTTGTTTTCAAGGGGGTCCTGGACCCCCTCCGCTGGGCTGACGACTTCGCCTTCTTTCGTTTCCCCCTCCCCTCCTCCCAACCTGGGGCCTGGTCCTATGTCTATGATGAGTCCACCATTTTCCGCATCGCAGCTGATCTCGGCTGGCCCTGGGCTCCTGACAAACACATTCCCTTTGCCTCGGTCTTTCCCTACTTGGGCTTTGAGTGGGATCTCGTGGGGAAGTCCGTTTCCATACCGGCCAAGAAGCGCTCCAAATATCTTACTCGTCTCGTGCCCTGGGTCCCTGGTGCCATGGTCACCTTGCGGGACTGCCAAGGGGTGCTGGGCTGCCTGCAGCACTGCTCTCTGGCCCTTCCAGACGGCTGCTCCCACCTCCCAGCTCTCTACCAGTTCTGTGCCTCCTTCAGAGACCCTTCCAATGTCTTCATCAAACATCGCATCCCCTCTGGCTGCCTGGATGACGTATCTTGGTGGCGCTCTCAGCTCTCTGCCGACTGGTGTGGCTCCCCAATTGCCTTGCCTCCCGCACCCTTACCCCACTCTGTTTTCATGGATGCCTCGACCTCCTTCAGCATTGGCTTCATCTTTGATGGTCGGTGGCTGGCCTGGAAGCTCCTCGACGGCTGGTCAGGTGGGGGTCGCGACATTGGCTGGGCAGAGATGGTGGCGGTCGACCTCGGTCTACGCACACTCGTTCATGCTGGTTTCAGCGACTGCCACCTCGTCTTCCACTCGGACAACCAAGGTGTCGTGGGTGCCTTGAAGGCAGGTCGGTCCTGTAATGTTGCCCAGAATAGCATCCTCCGCCATGTGGTCTCTACCCTCCGTGATCACGCGGTCTGGCTGTCCACTGAGTGGGTGCAGTCAGAGGCCAATGTTTCTGACCAGATCTCTCGGGGTTCCTTCCCCCCTTCTCCCCGCTTTGACCGCCCTCCCCCCCTCCCTTCTTACCTGAAGAGTTTTGTTGCATTAGTTTGACTCTGCACTGTGTCTTTCTCCACCCCCCACTGTTTGTTGTTGCTGTGTCCATTTGCTCAGCCCGCTGTACTGTATTCCACCCGACGGTTTGAATTCCAGTGTTGCTTGCCCTTTGTCCTCTCCCTTGCTACCCGCCTGATGGATGCGGCCCTTGCCTCACTGGTGCGAGGGCTCACAACCATGGCTGCCCTTCTCCCGGTTGGGGGTGCCCAGCCCCCTCTCTCTTATGCAGCCCGGTCCCGTGTACACACCGCCCTGGATCATGCCTGGGCTGACTCCACCCTCACAACCTATCGCAGTGCAGTGTCCCAGTTCCATGCCTTCTGTGAAGGGGAGCGCATCCCCCGCCGGCCTCGCCTCCCTGCCAGTGAGGACCTCCTGTGTGCCTTTGCCGCATCGCGGGTGGGTCGCATTGCTGGGTCCACCACCAAATCCCAGCTGGCCGCCCTTAAGGCCTGGCACATCTACAATGGTGCCCCCTGGCTGGGTGGGCCCCGCCTCCGCTATGTCCTCCATGGTGTAGATAACCTTACCCCATCCTCCTCGCGGCGGGCACCCCGCCCCCCAGTGACCCAGCGGATGCTTGTTCTCCTGGCTGCCCATCTTGTTGTCGCATATTGCATGTGCGCCTTAGTTCAAACGTAGTGCGGTCATAGAGCCACCGCGATTACATAATCACGGACAACCTTCGGACTGTACTACATCCTCTACCCATAATAACCATAACGACTTTCTCCACCATTTGGGCTATTGGGCGTCCTATTGGACCACTCCTCACTTTCTTGCGCTAAAACATCTCTCCCCGTCGGACCCCTTCGACGTGTGCTGCCTGGCGGCAGCTTCTTGTGCGATGTGGGCCCAACTCCGCCTGGGTGAGGTCCTCTCACAATGGGAGACCTCCTTTACCCCCTCCCGGGTTGTCTGCCGACGCCATCTCTCCCCTCCTTTCACCTCCAGTGGCTCCCGCACTTGCCACCTCCCCTTCACCAAGGTGGCCAAAGCCAAGGGGGAGGATGTTTGCATCTGTCGCCAGTCCGACACCTCGGACCCGATCTCGGCTCTTGAGACACACCTGTGCGTCAATGATCCTCCGGACGATGTTCCTCTATTCTCCTTTGTCACGTCGCGGGGGCGGTGCTGCCTCTCAAAGAAGAAGCTTCTGGCACGCTGCAACTCGGTATGGGCCCTTCATGGCATTCCTACCTCCTCAGGCCACTCCTTCCACATCGGTGGCACGACCGAACTGCTCCTTGCTGGGGTTCCCCCCGACATTGTCAAGGCGCTCGGGCGCTGATCCTCGGATGCATTCCTCCGCTACTGGCGGTCCCTTGAGCTCATCGGCCCTCTACATGTAGAGTGCCTGTCTACCTAGTGGGGCTTCGCCTTCCGCTGGTTTGGGCTGGGTGCCTCGCCATTGCTCCTCACTCCACGGCTCCGCCTGCCTGTCGGCTTGGGTCGGAGCTCACCACTCTGGCTCTTTGCACACCCCAGTCAGCCAGCCCAGGGCCCAAACCCTTCGCGGTCCGGGTCCCATCCTGTGCTACGCCCAGCCCACCTACGGTCGGCCTGTCTCACGAAGGACGTTCCCCGCTCAACATTCTCTCACCCCACTATCCACTCTCCCACTCTCTCTTCTCGGACGCAACCAGCCCGAAAAGAGAGGGGGAGAGAGAGGAGAGAAGGGAGTCGGATGAGAGACAGGAGGTGACTGGTTTGATATTCATACTGAGGTACAGAAACAGAGTACAGGAAGCTTATATACTGAAGTCCGGTCTGGAGTTTGGACGGAGGAATAGAGGATCGTATGGAAAGGTACGTCGGGTAAAGGGGAAGCATATGGAGGCGGAGAACATACGTAGTGAGAGCATGTGGTGTGGTGAAGGGTCTAAGGGATGAGGCTAAGGGTCGTAACTAAGGAATGGAGGGTCGAAGGTACAAAGGGAATACTAAATAAGGAAAGTGAAGGAAGTCCGATAATAGGAGAATGGAGTCCGATGCGAAAGGACGAAGTCCGGATTATGGAGGGACAGAGAAGGAGTGACAGGTCCAGAGACTTGGAGATCGGAGTGGATATGACAGATTGGCAACTTTGAGAAATTGCCTATAGTATGCCCCGAGATTGTCAAGAGAGTGAATTGGCTTTGATCTAAACTCCTGCACAATGGACACAAGGTCAGCTCGGCTATAGTTATGCAGGCCTTCGCATCCTGGGTAATTCCTCTTGACTGCTACTGCAAATGCATCCCAATCCGGAACCGGATCTGATGCTTCTGGGAGGTACTCCCAGAGTTCGGCATCATCAAGGTCAGCGTAGTAGATGGTGAGCTTGATCTTCCGTGCATGGTCATATCCGAGGGCATCTCCAAGTGCCAAAATGTCGTAAAGGAATCCAGGTAGTTGTTGTGATCTGCTGGCATTGAATCGAGGGGCTTCGGGAGTGTCCCGGCAGGGTCGGATGAAGGTAGTCGGCATGCTGATGTAATGGCCCGAGGGTGTGGAATGACAGGATGTGTGGTAATGAACCAGAAAAGGAATCGATGGTGGTGGAATGAATGATGATGAGATGGCAAATGAGTGAACTAGGGGTAGATGAGAAGCGACAGGGATGGGATAAACGAAGGACTGGAAAAAAGGGTTGATTTGAAAATATGAGGGGAGCTAGGCCATGAGCAGTCCCTCAGGCTCTGTGTTCTACTGAATTACACCCTCCCTCATGGTGGGCTCCAGTTGTAAAACACTAATCCTATCTGGAGAGGATAAGGACTAGAAAAAGAATGGGTGTGAGTATGGGACTCGACCCAAGGGAGGGGGACAGGAAAGACAGGCCAAAGTGAGTAGAGGACCTAGGCAGCTCCCTTCTCAGACAGACAGAAAGTGGAGGGAAAGAAAGATCCTTTTCTGAGGTGTGGTACACCTGTTTTATAGTCCTGGGTATACCCATAGACTTCTATCTACAAGTCCTAACTAATCCAGGTCCAAACGGCACCCGGTGGGTATGTAAGCTAAAGGAATCCAGTCCAGATGAATGGATCCGGCACCAGATTGACGCAGTCCGGGCCCGGAATGAACAGCCGGATTGTGCAGACGGATGCAGATGAATGAAGACATAAACGGAAGATGAAAAGGGCCTACCCGGATGGACGATGGATGCTATGGATGCTTGAACGGACCCTTGCAATGGACGAAAAGAGGGGGTTTGCGACCGTAGGAGGGCTCGACCTCCTACAACGTGAGGGTGAGGTAATTCAGTAGGGGTGATGAAGTACAAATCTCCAGAAGATGTAGAGCAGGGGGAGGATGGGGTTATCAAAGATTTGATAGGAAGGCTGCTGGAGAAGATGTCAACAGCAACATCAGATGGGAGAAGTATCAGAATAGAAGACTCAACACCCTCAGCAAGAGGTGGAGGTGGTGCCATCTGTTGATTGTCAGGTGGAGGGCTCTGGCTAAGTCATCTGGTGATAGTTCCCGAAGAGACGAGGGGGGATGAGGCATGGGGGCAAGAGGAGGTGGGGCTGATGAACATAGTATGAACGGCTTTGATTGAGATAGAGGGGTGGAGTTGAGAGAAGACCTTGGAGTGGAGGCGTTTATAAGCGTTGAGGATGGTCTTGGCATTAGTCAGATCAGATTCTGCTTGCCAAGAATTTTCGTCAGTGGTGTAACCCTTCCACCTAATCAGGAATTGCCGATGGGTCAGAGTTCCTTTATGACATATGATTTTTTCAACTTCATATTCTTCTTCGCCTTCTATTAGTTCCAGAGGTGGAGCCAGGTAATTTGGACTATGGACGTCATTTTTGCAATAGGATGATAAGAGGGAAGCATGGAACATAGGGTGAATCTTCCAGGTTTTAGGGAGGCAGAGGTGGTAGGAGATGGGAGATAAGACTTTGGTGATTACGAAGGGTCCTTCTCATTTGGGTGCAAATTTGGGGGATGTGAGAGAACATTTCAGGTTTTGTGCTTTTAACCAGACCTTGTCTCCGCACTTCCAAGGGGTGAATCCATGAGTGTTCCATGATCTCATGATTTGGCATGTGAGCTCATGGGATGCCAAGGCTTCATTGCGGAAGCAGGAGAGCATATCTAGTCTGGTTTTGATGATAGGTAGTGGGGTTTCTGCAATGATTGTGGGTAATGGTTTGGGTTCATATCCTATCATGAGGAAGAATGGGGATCGGTGTTGCGAACGCTGAGAGCAATACACCACCGGCCTCGGCTTCACAGGCTATTACTGAGCCTGGCAAGGTAAGAGAATGAGGAGGCAAGCTCAAGCACACCAATCACCCGTTTAGGAGCAGGATAACAAGTGGTCAAAGCTGGGGATGCCAGCTGAGACACTTGGGTTTATATACTATGGACAGGTGTGCACAGACCATAGGGTCCATGGGATAAACTACTATACATGGCTAGCTAAAGTACATGAACATGAGAGAGTTCTCACCAGGGTTAACAGAGATTAAAGGGGTGTGCCAGCCATGAGACATGATGTCATATGATATTATGGTCTGGGCCCAGGTCATGTGACAGGTCACATGACCGAGAAAGGAAAGGGGGCTGAAGTGGTTCATAACATTACCCCCCTTTGCTATGACTCAAGTTCCAGACGAGTCGTCGCAAATGGCGTACCAGCTTCAGGGCCATAAATAGCGAAAAGGCAGCTCATTTCCATCAAGGAAAGACCACAGAGTGGGCGAGGGGCAGAGGAGGATGAGTGATGGAAGGTGTCAACTGCATCACATGCATTATCAAGATGGGAAGCTGGCTCCCACATGTCATCGGTGTCATTGTAACCCTTCTAATGAACTCAATATTCCAATTTTTCATGTTTTTTTCAGGGGAGGCAATGACAGCCTCTACCTCATACTCTGGGTGACCTTCTTCCAAGACCTTGATCACATCCAGGCGAGAGATCAGCTGACTGGGCAGCAGGGATTAGTAAGATTTCACCTTCGAGATGTTCACTACCAGGTGAATCCTAAATGTTGTGGGTAATCACAGTTCAACTGCATTTGGGAGAGTTCATATCACTTTGAATGGCCCGAGCCATTGCTGAGTTAATTTACAGGCGGTGTACAGCAATTTCAAATTATCTGTACTAAGCCACACTTGATCACTGGGTGCATACTCAGGGGCTTCTGTTCTAGTGGATGCCTGATTTCGTGTCATTCTTTCCTGAGTCCACATGAGCACTTCCTGCACTTCCTGATGCGTGCATCTGGTGTCTGTGTGAAAGCTTCCAGCTAGTGTATCTGAGGACCCTTCAAACCCCATCCAGGGTGAGTAATTCCTTGTGATAGCAAACGGGGTGGAGCCAATAGAGGATGAAAGGGAGTTGTTGTGATGGAATTGTGCAAGTTTGAGATAGTCAAGCCATTTGTCCTGTCTCTTGGCAATGTATGCTCACAGATATTGTTCCATTTCCCAGTTAATCCGCTCTGTTTGTCTGTCCATTTGCAGGTGATAGGCTGTGGAAAGCTTTTGCTCTATGCCCAATAATTTACACAATTCGGTTGTGAATAACAACACGAACTGTGGGCCCCTATTAGTACCAGGGTCTCCGGGAGGTAACTCCGGAACTCCAGAGTTCGAGCAGGACTTGGCTTCACTGTATGTGGTGCGCCCTTGTCACAACTCCGGGGGTGTCCTGTAATTTTGGAACAGGTGGAAGGAATTGGATTGGTCTTGTTGCAAGCAACAAGGCCGAGGATGGTTCAGAAGAGAGTCTTAGAGACTCAAGGGGGTCAGAGTGAGCTTGGGAGACTGTCCAAGTCGATATTCAAACTGGAGTATCTACTACA
>JBBPKS010000175.1:0-18550 GCA_038089355.1 Pulveroboletus ridleyi | reverse complement strand
GTCGCCCGTAGTGACCTTCTTCAGGACGGGCTTGCTGTCTTTGCTTTCGTCATCCTCATCTTCATCATCCGAGACGACCTGCTGGCGCTGAGGGGATTTGTTAGTAGGGGCACTACAATCCCGGATTCGTTACTTACCTTGGTTTGCCGTGGCGGAATCACGACAATGGGGGGAAGCTTCTTCGTACCCATGGCCTTGCTTGGTCCGGGGAACCAGAGTCTGGGGAGTCTTGCCCACCTCTGTTGGCGCTGTTGTTGGTTCAACCTTGTCTGGGGCTTGTGTCGGTGCAATGTCTTTGAGAACCCAGGTCTCATCACCATGGAGCAGCAACCAGGCAGCCGCCTCTGTCTTCCATCAAGCAGCGGTTGCATTGGCTTCCTGGATGGCTTCAGCGATCCCGTTCTCAAGTCAGGCCTTGATGCCACAGCGATGAGCATCTTGAAGACACCCAAGAGCATGTTTCTAGGATAGGTTAGTGAGCAAGTCTGGCACGGGAATGGACCATGCACCACAGTACTTTCCCATTCCCCTATCCACATTTGCTTTTCCTCCTCTAGTTTGTCCTTGTCATTGGGCATCATTTTCATGGCGATCAGGATTGATTCACTGGCCATCTTGAGATTCGCCCGAGTGTGTGTCCATGCAGCATCCTGAGGGGAGGGTTGCGACAGGAAGGCAAGAATATCTTCAATGTCGGACATTGTTGCAGGTTGTGGAGGGGTAGTAATGTGATTGGGAGAGAGGGATGAGAAGAAGAGAAAGAGATGAGACGCGACGCGTTACAGAACCTGACCCATGATTGGGTGGACACTCAGTCCACCCACAGTGTTATTGTTCTTGCCAAGCCACAACTTCCCACAGTCACATGACTGACTGGGGACAGTCAGTATTCAAGTCCCCCACGGATGTAGGAGATTGAATCCCCCTATGGTTGTAAACCCCCCTTTCTGTCCATTACAAGGGTCCATTCAAGTATCCATAGCATCCATCGTCCATCTGGGTAGGTCTTTTTTTTAATCTTCCATTAATGTCTGCATCCATCCATATCTGTCTGTACAATCTGGCCATTTGTTCCGGGCCCGGACTGCATCAATCTGATGCTGGATCCATTCATCCGGATTGGATTTGTTTAGCTTACATATCCGCTGGGTGCCATTTAGACCTGGACTAGTTAGGTCTCATAGATAGAAGTCTATGGGTGTTCCCAGGACTATAAAAGAGGTGTACCACACCTCAGAACGGGGATCTTTTTTCTTCTTCCCTTCCACTTGGCATCTGTGTGAACAAGGCATTGGCCAGCTGTCTCCTCTTGCTCCCTGTGTGCCTCCTGTCCCCTTCCCTAGGGTTGAGTCTATACTCGCACCCTTTATTCAATCCTTATCCATCTGGAGAGGATTATCTGTTTTACACTGGAGTTCCAGATTGACAGATATGTGTTATGACTGCATCGAGCAGCCATTAAAGGGGACGGGAAAACCCTTCAGCTGGAAGAAACAACCAAACCTATCAGCTGATAATGAGGCTAGCTGGCAAGGAGAGAAAGCCTGTAACCCTGGCAGGGGAGCTACAAGTGCCAGTGTAGCCAATCGGAGGAGAACCCTTAGCAGACGAGGTTTTAACCCAAGTCCCAGGGGCCTACAAAGGGTGAACTAGACAAGTGGTCAAAGCTGGGGTTTAGCCAGCTGGGACTGCCACCTTATATATTGGCAAGGCCTGCACACAGACCAAGCAGTACACTACTATACATGGAAGGAATAGATAAGGCTATGCTACATATGGTAAGACAGTAATGACCGTGGGTAGGAAATGGAAGTGTGGACAGAGATGAGATGTACGAGGCTGCCGTGAGGCAAACCCTGAGATCTAATCTGGGATCCGCAGAGATCTAAATAAGATGTGATACAGGGGAAGAGATTAGATCAGATCGGGAGATCTAGGAAGTGGCAGGATTGCCATGGAGATCCGATGGAGATAAGGGTCTAGGGTAGTCTAGGGGGTGTCAACGTGTAACCCTAAAGGCTATGACGTCAATGATGATGTCAGGGGCTGGACTCATCATGTGACTGGTCATGTGATCAGCCTCGTGAGAGGTCACATGACTAAAGGAGTGGAAAGGGGTAAGGAATGTAGGAAAAGAGTGTAGGATGAAAAGTTAGGTGCACGCGGTTCATAACAATATGACAGTATCCCCCTTCTAGGCCTAAACCCATGAAGGCCATTAGTGTGGGGCAATCTGAAACAGAAGAGCAGAGTCCAGACGGAGCTTGAATGACTCCATAAAGCCGCGTGTCCGACCGTTCATGACTCTAAAACACTATCACCATAATCAAGGAATATCCCAATGTCCGTGACTGGACGGATGAGCAACTTGTTGAGGTCAGTGGAGACAGAGATGATCTGATGGTTGCCAAGTTCACTGAGCGATGCCGCTGGATGCAGGAGAAGAGGCTGGCCAAGGAACACCTTTGCCAGGAGGCCGAGAGGGAGGAGCATTGGAAGTGCGAGGAGGAGGTGCAGCGGACTGCAAAGGCGAAGCACCAGGAGGAGGAGGAGGCACGTAGATGGGTGAGTGGCAAGGGACTGGAATGCTCATGACTGATCCTAAGGCAGGCCCAGGACATAGAGTCTACACAGGGTTCCGGGATGGGCAAGGAGTGTGTGTGTTTGCAGTGTGCGACACGTGGTCTTGAGTGTGTGCCCGGATCTGGCAAGGCCACCTCATGCTCAGAGTGTCGGACTGCCTGGGCTCGTTGTGACCAAGGCGGAGACAGGAGGCTGGAGTGTCGGAGGAAGTGCATGGAGAGTGAGGCAGAGTTGCCTTGTAAGAAGGCGTGTGCAGAGGTGCCGGAGGCAAGGACCTCGAAGGAGTCGGAGACAAGCGAGTGGAGTGTGGAGGTGGAGAGGATGGGGAGGGAGCTCAGGGGGCAGATGCATTGCATTGTCCATCACCTCAACTGGCAGAATTATCTGCTGGAGAGGTTGGTGGAGTTGAAGACGCAGGAGGTGTATGGAGGGGGTTCAGAGGTGGAGTCAGAGGTGGAGTTGGAGGACATGGTTTTAGTGTAGGAGGAGCTGGAGGGATTGATTGCAGAGGTGAAGGAGGTAGAGAGGTGCGAGAGGGAAGTGGAGGTGGAATTGGAGGTAGACACGGAGGTGTAGATTAGTACCTCGGAAAATTGGAGGAGTTGCTTGTCAAGCCGTGTGAGGTCCGGGTCAGTCTGGATACCAGAGATGGAATTCCGAGACAAGTTTGGAAGCATGATTGAGCTCCGTGGCTGGTAACCACAAAGTTTCTTCATCGGTTCCTTCATATCTGGACCAACGTACCAGATACAACAGCTTGCAATTCTTTCTTTGTCTATCCAACTTGGTGTCAAGGATCTCCAATATCTTGTACTCCGGGTCGCCATCTACTTCGACCAGAGGTGGTGGGGGTTGAATGCAGTTTGGAATTGTGTTCGGAATGGAGGGTTCCAATTGGGAGACATGAAAGACAGGGTGAACAGACTTCATTGAATCCGGGAGGCAGAGGGTGAAAGAATAGCTTCCTGCTTTGGCAATGATGTCATACAGCCCTAGGTTCTTTTTGGATAACTTCTTAGAGGGTTGTGTGGAGTGGAAGTATTTCGCTTTGACAAAGACTGGGTCACCGACCTTGAAGTCTGGTGCCAGAATTCGCTTGGCGTCCGCTGGGCCTTGGTATCATTCTTGGGCATGAGCCATTTCTTCCCAGAGGAAGGTGTGGAGAGAATCGAGGTGAACAGAGTACTCATGGGCTCATGCGGAGGTTAGGTCATGCTCAGGGTGAACCATGATATTCGGGTGGTAGCTCTTGTTAGTGAAAAACGGGGAGACTCTGGTGGTAGCACTTGGAAAATTGTTGTATGCAAACTCCACAAGGGGCAGGAGTTTGGACCAGTTGTCCTGTTGGTAGTTACAATAAATTCGGAGGTACTGCTCCAGGGTCTGGTTCATCCATTCAGTTTGTCCATCGCCTTCTGGGTGGTATCCAGAGGTGAAGTGGAGGTGGATATCAAGGGCTTTGCTAAGTGAGCAGAAAAAGTGAGATATGAATTTGGATCCTCAATTGGAGGTAACATGGGAGGGGACTCCATGCTTGGAGAAGATATGGAGGAGGAACAGTTGGGCCAATTCCGGGGATGTAATGGTGTCATGTGTTGGGATGAAAACACATTGCTTGGAGAGGTGATCCACGATGATGAGGATGGCTGTGAATCCAGAGGAGGGCGGGAGCTGTTCGATGAAATCCATGGAGATGGAGTTCCATGGTCTTTCCAGGACTGGGAGCTGCTTGAGCAGTCCATAGGGGCGATGTCTGGGAACCTTCGTGCATGCACAGGCAGTACAGGAAGAGACGTACTCCTTGACAAATGTCCTGATGCCAGGCCATGTATATTCATGGCAGATCAGTTCCAGGGTGCAGTTCTGGCCAAAGTGTCTGGAGAGCGGATGGTCATGCTTGTACTGGAGGACTTGGAGGTGGAGGTCTGTGGAGTCTGGAACATATATCTGGTTATCTAGACAGAGGAATCCATCAGAGTCGACTGACCATTGAGAATCAGGTTTGGAGGTGGACATGTGAATGGTGGCCAGAGGGTTGGCTGGGAGGGCGGATAGGATGTTGCTGTGGATGGAGTCAACGTTGAGGAGGGTGCTAGCCTGGAGGATGGGAGCTGCAAGGTAGGTTGCCTGAAGGGACACAGCGAGCTGTTCCTGGGTGAAGATGGGGCAGAAGTTGTGCGGATTGATGCGAGCATAGTCCTTATCCCCCTCTTTGGGGTAGACGTCCCAGTGTCTAGTGAGGGAGTCAGGTTTCGCACCAAGGCATCTGGGGCAGAAACACACCACCATGTTGAACTGGGAGAGAAACTCTGACCAGTGGGCTTGCCAGCAGGTCAGGAGCTTTGTGGTGGCAAAGTACTCGAGGTTCTTGTGGTCGGTGACGACGTCGACCGGAGTGCCAGATCCTTCAAGGTAATGTCTCCAAGTCTGGAAGGACTCGAAGATCGCCAGGAGTTCCTTATTGTGGGTGTCATAGTTGAGCTTTGGAGTGGACAGCATCCAAGAGTAGAAGGTAACAGGCCGGATCTCCTCATCTGGACAACGGATGAAGAGGATACCAGCGATGGCATAGTCAGAGGCGTCAATTTCTACTATGAGTGGAGTATCAGTATCCAGAGTCCAATGGACAAGAATAGGAGCGGAGGTGAAGGCATCCTTGAGGGACTGAAAAGCAGCAAGGCACGAGTCATTGAAGAGCCACGGAGTGCCTTTACAAGTAAGGTGGGTGAGGGGCACAACGATGTTGGAGTAGTTAGTGATGAATCATCAGTAGAAATTTGCAAAACTGAGGAAAGATTGGATGTCCCGGACCTTCCGAGGCACTGGCCATTCCCAGATAGCTGTGACTTTGTCTTCAGACATCGTCAGGCCGGAGGGAGACAGCTGGTAACCAAGGTACTCGGTGGAGTCAGTATTCCATTCACACTTCTTGGGTTTTGCATAGAGGTCGTGCTTGCAGAGTCTCCGGAGGACTTCTCAGACATGCTCCTTGTGGGAGGTGTTGTCTTCGGAGAAGATGAGGATATCATCCAGGTAGACTATCACACAAACGTCAAGGAGATCTGTGAAGATCAAGTTTACAAACCACTGGAATGCCGTGGGGGCATTCATCAGACCGAATGGCATGACAAGCCATTCAAATGATCCATAGCATGTCCGGAACGAGGTCCTCCATTCATTGCCCTTGGCAATGCAGACCAGATGGTATACATGCCGGAGGTCAATCTTGGTGTAGACCTTGGTGTGGCTTGGAGCGTCAAGGAGGTTGGAGATGCAGGGAAGCAGGTAGTGATCTTTCTTCATAATCTTGTTGAGTCCTCGGAAGTTGATGCAGAGGTGAAGGGAACTGTCCTTCTTGCAGACAAAGAGGACCAGAGTGGCGTGAGCAGAAGAGGACGGGCAGATAAACTCGTTTTTGAGGTGTTCATCAAGAAACATCCAGAGAGCCTCAAGCTTGGAGGGGGAGAGGGAGTAGAGGGTGCCCAAGGGAGGGGAGGTACCTTCCTCCAGGTCAATCTTCAGATCGTGTTTGCGATATGGGGCAAGCATGGATGCTTTACTCTTGCTAAACACATCTGTGAAGTCGTGGTAATCCGGAGGGATCCTGGACAGGTCGACCGGAGCCAGAGGGGGAACTGGATCAGTGGATGCTGACTGGAGTTCAGACTCCTGAGGGTGGAGTTGAAGGCTGAACTGGGTGGAGCCCTGGAGTCAACAGGCCAACACAAAAGTGGGAGAACTGACAAACGAGATGGGCAGAGCCTGGTGTTGAGAGAAACTTAGCAGATTGGGTGTGGCAGGGTCAGCCAGAGGAGGTAAATCCGGAGGCTGCAGAGGTGAGCTTGGTTTTGCTGGCACAGACTGCTTGAGTGGCCAGAACGATATACTGCTTGAAACCCAATCAATCAATGGATTGAAGCGGGTGAGCCAGTTGTGTCCCAGAACTAGTGAACAGGATCCATCTAGTGGAGTGATGTACAGTGCTGTCAGAGTGATGTTGCCAGTTTCAAAGCGGATGGCGAGGTTGATGGCTTGAGTAATGGTGGAGTTGGATGTTCTGTCGAAAAGTTGGAGTTGGAGTGGGGGTACAGAGTAGGTCGAAAGATTGTGTTTATTAACAAACTCCGTATCTATAAAACAATTGGAAGATCCGGAGTCTACAAGCGCGGGGAATGGAGGAATATCCCATTCACAGATACTGACAGAGGGAATGAGAGAGCAAGGGTCAGAAAGAGCAGATGCATTGAGCCAGATCTCCTTTGGTGCACTAGTGGAGTCAATGCAACCCCCAGACTATGCAGAGTCCTGGAGGTAGCACTCTATTTTTTTGCCTCCGAGGAGGTCTCCAGTTTGGCTTCCGGAGTTGTGGATTTGGCTGCTCGACCCTTAGCGGCCTTGGAGGTTGACTTCAGACACTCCTTGGCTATGTGACCATCTTGGCCACAGAACATGCAAAGCTTAAGATCGAAGTGGCGCTTTCGCTCAGCTGCTGTGAGCTTGCCGTCCTTCCCTAACTTAGCAGAAAGGTTGGGCTTTGGGGAGGCAGAGGTGGTGGCAGACTTCCCTTTGGAGTCCTTGGACTCCCTAGGACCACCGGAGTTGGAGCTGCTTCTGGATTGGTGGTTTCCAGAGCCGGGTGACTTGTCGGTTTTGGCGGAGGGGTTGGCGGATGGCTTCGCCTGGCGATTAACCTCAGACTTGTGCTCCCAATAGCGTGCGTCAATGGCCTGGGTGAGGGTCCAGAGTTCAGAGAGAGTTGGTGACTTCCCAACATGAGAGATCTCGTCTTTGATCTGGTCAGGGAGGCTGTTGTAGAAGTGGTGCCAGAGGGCACCTTCTCTGTAGCCTCAGACTTGCGAAGTGATGCAGTTAAACTCGACCATGTACTTGTTGATGCATTGGGAGTCCTTCATGGACAGGTGGTTGAGTTGGTGCTCCGTGTCACCAATGAGGTTGTGGGGTCCAAAGTTCATCTGTAACTCCAGGATGAATTCCCAGAAATTATCCATCCAGACTGGACAGAGGTTGGGGTCCTTGTCGAGGAGGAGGTCTGGTTCGAACCACTTCAATGCCATCCCTTTCAGGTAGGATTGCGCAAATGTTACTTTGGCGTGATCCGTTTGAAAGATCTTAGGATGGTCTTGGAAGTTTAGCTCGCACTGGACTAGGAATGTCCAGAGCTTCCAGGGGTCAGTCCCATCAAACTGATCTGGTTCTCGGACTTTGGTGCAGGGGGTGCTATCAGTGGGGCATCAACGAGAGGAGCAGGCAAGGCCATGGATGGTGTCAGCGAGGAGGGCGAGTGTGTCCTGAGGGACTTGCTCGTTCTCATCCCCACTTCCAGGGGCGTCTTCCCTGTTGTTGCTGTTCTCAGGCCTGAGCTCTGGGAAGTTGGGGTCTTCATCGGAGGAGTCACCTCTGGGACCATCTGGACCTTCCGGGCTTCTAGGACCGTTAGGGGGCGTGCGAGGGATATCTTGTTCTTGGGGTAGGTTGGACAATGACGACTCATTGTCCTCGAGTTTGGTAATCTGCGCATCTGGAGTTGGCGAATGCTGGAGGGCACAAGCCTGGGAAATGGATGCCGGAATACAGTGGGTGGAAAAACTGTGGAATTGGTCGACGAGGGTGGGACCTCGGCGACTACTTGCGAATATGCTGAGTGGATTGAAACATGGGGACAGGGGTGGGTTTGTGCCAACAGCACGCATTCTGGAGCGTGTGACACAAGTGGCCATGATGGATGCAATTTAGGAGTTATAACAAGAGGGAGTTTGAATATACTGTTAGAACCAGGGTTTCTGGGAGGTAACTCCAGAACTCCAGAGTTTGGCAGGACTTGGCTTCACCATATGTGGTGCACCCTTGTTACAACTCTGGGGGTGTCCTGTAATTTCGGAACAGGCGGAAGGAGTCAGATTGACTGTCATATCTGCTCCGATCTCCGATCTCCAGACCCTTCACTCCTTCTCTGTTCCTCCATAATCCGGACTTCGCCCTTTCATATTGGACTCCGTTCTCCTAGTATCAGACTTCCCTCGCTTTCCTTATTTAGTATTCCCTTTATACCTTCAACCCTCCATTCTCTAGTTACAACCCTTAGCACCATCCCTTTGACCCTTCGCCACACCATATGCTCCCCTTTACTTGACGTACCTTACCATATGGTCCTCCATTCCTCCATCTGAACTCCAGACCAGACTTCAGTATATAAAGCTCCTGTATTCTGCTTCTGTACCTTAGTACAAATATCAAACCAGTCACCTCCTGTCTCTCGTCCGACTCCCCTCTCTCCTACTCCCTACTCCCCCCCTATGAAATATGAGGACAGAGCCTAGACAAGGGTGCAACACATAAGTCCTGCATCAACATCCTCCTAGGTACCCCCTGCTGCTCTGAACTCCATTCATCCCCTCACAAACTTCATATACTAACCTTCAGACCTCCAATCAGACTTGAGTCTGGAGGAACCAGACTTAACAACTTGCAAAATTTCCAAGCAAGTAGGAGGAAGACTAGGTCACTGCATCTTGTGCAAAACACACCAAAAATAATGACCATCAATATTGCAATGGGAACTCAGGATCTGGTGCCAGCTCAGCTCAAGAAATAGCTGCTGATGATCACACTAAGCTGTTCCCCCATAATGGCCCCAGATGCAGGCCCCGCTCATTGACTGACCAAACCACACATGAAAATGTTGTAGCCATCATTGGCATGCGCACTGTCAAGCCCTGGGCGATCATGTATGTTGCAGTACAGGTACAGTTCTTAGAAAGAGAATGTTTTATCGCTGACGAATGAGATTATAGCTCCATTTCGCCCTGTCAAGCCTCACATGCTGGCATGCAATCAATGGTGACTTTGATGCTAATGTCTTTTATAGTAACATCCTTGATTACTTCAAAGTTACCCCAGGGCTGGCTGCAAAAACCCAGGTTCAGAATTTACTGCTTGTTATGCTTGATCCTGAAGGGTCTAGCATGAACTTGGCAAGGATCCTAAGATGCGAAGACAAGGGGGTACCTTGCTAGCAGCAAGGTCAAGGGTTCGTCCTGGCGTGGGCCAGATGATGGACTTCCCAGTGAAGTGGGTGGACCGAGAACAATCCCTTGTAATCGGGACAAGATGCAGGGGAGAGCTAAAGCGCTCACTCAGGTGTAGAGCGAAGACACATGAAGAGGAAGGTTAGGATGTATATACCAAGTAGGTCTAAGCTGGGGTACAGGAGATCTACTTGGGGTTTATATACAAGAACGTTGAAACACTGAGTAATCATAGAGAATTGGAAAGAACATGAAAGAACATAGTGACTGACTGATCGTTGAGTCAGCAAGCCAATAGCAGAAGTCGCTTAGTTAGTAAGTGGAGAACTCCATGGAAGGAGGAAGAACAGAAGAACATGTGACTAGGGAATACGGACTTAGCATGACGAGAGCTAAGTGAGGAGAGATAAGTCTGAAAGAAAAAGAAACAGGACATGGGTACAAATTGTAACATTACCCCTGGTTTAGGGTGTTGAGTCCATGACGAAGACTAGAAATCGCCATATGAGGGGCCCGGAGAACCCATGATATTGCCCCATCTGACCTCATCAATGACATCTTTGATGTTGGCCAACTCGGGAGAAGGTGCACGAGGTACAGGGACTGGGATGGGACGGCATGGACATCTTTGGTGGTGTGGGTGGTAACCAGTTGGTGGTGATGAGGAATGGGAGGACCGAGTAGAACAACAGGAGGAGGAAGACGATGACGACGAAGGTGGCGGGGGTAAGTGATAAGGGATCCTTTCAGGACAGAGGTATTGGGGGTGCCCTGGCTTCTGGACCCGACAGGTGGGGTAGACGTAAAGGAGGCAGTGAACTCGTTGGTGTTCAAGAATGTGGCATTTGTAGCAGGCGTCTTTGTAACAAGGGTGGTTCCGTGAGAGGGGAAAAAGATGTTCACACCAGAGTTCTTCTTCCTCCCAAGGGCTACGTCTGTTGGGGCTGGTAGCGATAACGTCATCGGTATCTAACTGTGCACGGGTTATGAAGGGAATATACTCCCCTTGATCTTCCAGTCTGGCTCATAGGGAGGAGTAAGCGATGTCGGCCATGTACCCGTCCAATTCCTCGAGCCAATCTCCAAGGTCCAACTGGTAGGCCAATCCCCCTAAGGCGGCCGTCCCAAGTTCTTGGACAGAGAGTAGGGCAGACTGCTGCATAGTATACTCGGGTAGGTGGAGTTTCTGAATGATGGCGGGGATCCTGGCCAGTTGACGATATGCTTGGGTCAGGTATAAGAGGGGTGACCCTGGTTGGAGGTGGTGGTCAATAGGCATGGCAAGACGAGAGTTGGTCAGATGCGCTTGGAGGATAGTATGGTATTCTTCATCGGGGTAACCTTCCCTAAACCAGTGGGTATGGAATGGGAGGTTGGGTTCCACAGGGAAGGTTTCCTCGTTGTTACGATCTGGGGCAATGCGTCCAGTGGGGTCTCCCCAGCTAAAGGAGACAATATGGTCACCTCAAGTGGGTAGAGGACGCGGGGTATCAACACGACAAGGGGGCATTTCAACCGGGGTGACGAAATAAGAGTCGCCAGAGGATGTGGAGGTTGGGGAGGGAATCAACGTTGATTCGGTTGAAAGGCTACTGGTGAAAGCATCAACACCAGCATCAGGCGGAAGAAGTATCAGAATAGAAGACTCAATGCCCTCAGCAGAGGGTGAAGGTGATGCCACCCGCTTATTGTCAGGCAGAGGACTCTGGCTAAGTCATCGGGTGATAGTTCCCTGAGGGACGAGGGAGGACATGACATGGGGGCGAGAGAAGATGGGGTTGGTGGACATGGTACGGATGGCTTTGACTGAGATGAAGGGATGAGACTGGGGGAAGATCTTGAGATGGAGGCATTTATAAGCATTAAGGGCGGCCTTGGCATTAGTCAGGTTGGTTTCGTTTTGCCAAGAGTCTTCGTCAGCGGTGTAACCTTTCCACCTGATCAGGAATTGCCGGTGGGTTGGGGTTCCTTTATGTTGTATAATTTTTTCAACTTTGTATTCTTCTTCTCCTTCTACTAGCTCTGGAGGTGGGGCTGGGTAATTCGGGCCATGGACATTATTTTTGCGATAGGACGATAAGAGGGAAGCATGGAACATGAGATGGATCTTCCAGGTTTTAGGGAGGCGGAGGTGGTAGGAGATGGGAGATAAGACTTCGGTAATAGTAAATGGACCTTCCCATTTAGGTGCAAATTTAGGGGAGGTGAGGGAACGTTTCAAGTTTCATACTTCTAGCCAGACCTTATCTCCTCATTTCCAGGGAGTGAATCCGCATGTATTACGAGATTTCATAACTTGGCATGTGAGTTCATGGGATGCTAGGGCTTCATCATGGAAGCGGGAGAGCATGTCTAGTCTTGTTTTGACAGTGGGTAGTGGGGTTTCCGCAATGATTGTGGGTAATGGTTTGGGTTCATATCCCATCATGAGGAAGAAGGGGGATTGATTGGTTATGGAGTGAGGGCGGTGGTTATGCACGAATTCAGCCATTGGAATGTGTTCTGCCCATTCGGTGGGATTTTGGTAGCAGAATAGTCAGAGGTAGGTCTCGATTTCCTGGTTGACTCGCTCGGTTTCACCATCAGTCTGTGGGTGGTAGGCAGTGGAGAGGGTGAGTTGGTATCCAACGAGCTTTGCCAGGGATTTGTCAAATTCAGAGGCAAATTGTGGGCCGCGATCAGAGATGACTTTATTGTAGAGTCCGAATCAGGTGTATACTTTGTGGAAGAAAAGATGGGCAATTCCTTCTGCAGTGACAGTCTTTCGAGTAGGGCATAAAATTACCCCCTTCGTAAGCCCATGGTCGACCACGACCAAGAGACTATCAAAGCTGGAGGATTCCGGGAGGTCTGTGATAAGATCACAGGAGATTTGCTGGAAGGGACGAGTGCAAGAGGAGGAGATGGGGGTAAGCAGAGCAACCATAGGGTGTGTATTCGCCTTCATTTGTTGGCAGGGTCCGCAACCCTTGACAAAGCGGAGAACAAAGGAGGCCAGTCCGGGCCACCAATAATCACGGGAGACAAGTTGACAAGTCTTAAGGTAGCCAGGGTGGCCTGCAGAGGGGTGATCATGAGCATGAGAGATGACCTCATGCCGGAGGGCATTGGGTACGTAGACACGGCTCTGGTAGGTAAGGATGCCGGCATCATAGGACCAATCAGACAGGCGGGAGCAGAATTTGGAGGTGACTGACCTCTCAAGTGTGTGGAGGGCGTCAGTGATGACGGGGTTGGAAGGGGAGGAGGTGGCAACTTTGGCGGCAAGATCAGTATCAATAAGCTTGACAAAGAGGTCGTTGGGGAGGAGAATGACATCCTTGTTGTCAGCGTCATCAGAAGATACAAAGTCTGGCCGACGAGACAGGGCATCCGGGGCAGAAAGGGCAGAGCCGGGGACATGGGTGAATTTTAGGTCGAAATCAGCAAGGTCCAAGAGCTATCGAGCCTGCTGACGGTTAAGCTTGTGAGGCTCACGAAAGTAGGTAAGGTTCTTGTGGTCCATGAGGACAGAGACCACAAAAGGGGATCCATGAAGGTGGTGGCGCCATGCTTTGAGGGCGCGAATGACGGCAAGGAGTTCCCGGTCATAGATATCGTAGTTCCGCTCTGTGGAGCAGAAGGACTGGGAGAGGTAGGCACATGGACGGAGGTCACCATTGCCATCGGGTTGAAGGAGGACACCACCTGTCGCCCATTTAGATGCATCAGTGGTGATGAAGAACGGCTTTGTGGGATCGGGCAGAAGCAGGACAGGTGCAGATGTGAATGCCGTTTTCAAGGAGGTAAAGGCCTCTGTACACGCAGGGTACCAGTCCCAGGGGTGGTCCTTCTTAGTGAGGTCAAGGAGGGGGCGAGCAATGGTGGAGTAGTCTGGGATGAACTGCTGGTAAAAGTTGGTGAAGCCGAGGAAAGATCGGACATCCTTAACTTTGAGAGGGGTAGGCCAGTCGGCGATCCCTGCAAGTTTCACAGGATCCATGGCAAGTTCCCCTGGTTTGACTACCATCCCGAGGTATTCGACTTCGGTGATGGCGAAGTCACATTTCTCCAGTTTAAGGTGTAGGTCAAGCAAGTTCAGTCATTCGCTGGAGGACGCGATGGGTGTGTTCAATGTGAGTTTTCTCATCAGATGAGAAGATGAGGAGGTCGTCCATGTAGATGACGAGCCATCCCTCGGCAATGAGGTCATGAAAGGAGTCATTCATGAAGCATTGGAAGGTGGCAGGGGAATTTGTTAGTCCAAAGAACATAACGGTGGGTTCGAACAAACCCTTGTGGGTGAGGAAGGCAGCCTTCCAGCAGTCAGATTCCTTAATTCTGACGTTGTTGTATCCCTAGTGGACGTCGAACTTGGTGAACACCTTAGCTCCTTGGAGTCGTTCGACAAGGTCAGAGATGAGGGGGAGAGGGTAGGTGTCATGAATCATATGTTCGTTGAGGTATTGATAGTCTTGGCAGGGACACAATTTCCCATCCTTTTTCCCAACAAAGAAGAAGGGGGACGACTGAGGGGATTTCAAAGGGCGATTCTTTCCTGTGAGGAGGTTTTCTTCGAGGAAATCTTCGGTTGCCTTTTTCTCGGCTTCAGTAAGAGGGTAGAGCTTTGCCAATCGTGGTTTGAATGTTTCATCGAGTTCAATGGGGTGGTCATAAGGATGAGAGGGAGGAAGGTGGTCAGCAGACTCCTTAGAAAACACAGATGCGAAGTCGGCAAATTCAGGAGGGAGACGTACTTCCTTCTTCTTAGCAAGGGCTTCGATAGCAAGGTCAGTTGCTGTGGTCAGGTGTTTGACAATCACTTCATCCTCCCAGGCTTTCCATTCTTTGTACGTGGGCCATCTATGCCCACCCCAGTCCTGGAGGTAGTCAAATAACGCGCTGTTCCGATCCTGTTCAACATGAATGTGGTGGATTTGAACGGGATTTGGGGCGTTCGCAACCTTTGCTGCATGCTCCATGAGCCATTTGGTCTCCGTGGGTGACTCCATTGGTGTGACAGAAGGTAGGGCATCTGAGATAGGGAGGAGGAGGGTGGAGGTGGACCAATCGATGAGGGAGTTGGCAGTCCTTAACCAAGGCATCCCAAGGATGAAAGGTTCATCTCCGCAGTGCATTACGTGAAAGGTTTCGGAGTAGCAAAGGTCTTCGATGGAGAAGGGTATGGTAACCGAGAATTTAATCAGCCCACCCTTGTTTGGGGTATCGTCTGCGTTCCAAACTTGGATGGGCTTTGGAAGGCGGGTAAGCGAGATGCAGTGTTTCTTGACGAAGGCCCAGTCTATACAAGATCAGGTGGCTCTGGAGTCAACAAGGGCATGGGTTTTGATGGCTTTTTGTCCAGTAGTAAAGATAAAGGGGATTCGTATAGCACGAGGGTCTTTAGCTACTAGTACACAGTGATTAGAGGAGAAAACGTGTGTCAAGGGCGTTCCTCCTTTCAAAAACCCTTCCCCCATCCGGAGAAGGTGACTCTTTTGACAGTTTCCTCAGGGGGGTCTTCCTCATCATCATCATCGGGTACAGATTCGAGTTTCGGGAGTGACTGAGTTTCGGCAACCTTTTTGACAGAGGTTTTCTTCTTCCCGGAGCTTGGGAAGGTGGGGCAAGTGTTTGACATATGTTTGGACTGGCGGCAGCGGAAGCAGAGTTTCATCGTTATGCATCGCTTCCTTTCTTCTGGGGTTAGCTTGCCAATCCTGACAACATCTACGTCCATAGTGTCAGGGTCCTTTGCGGAGGCAGTGGAAGATGCAGCAGGCCAGAAGTAGTTGTACGTTCCTTTCTGCTTATAGGCATCAGCTCACTCCCACTGGATGACGAAGTGAACAGTTTTCTTGTACCATTCCTCTATGGTGACTGGGGGGGTGTCCATGGAGAAGATGCGTTGGCAGAGGGAATTTGGTATCCCAGCAGCGAAGAAGTTGGTGAGGATGATGTCGTCCTCAATAGTACTGAGAGAGACTTGATTCTTGAACTCCGAGATGTAACTATTGACGTCGGAGAGTTTTGAGATGCAGGTGTTCTGTAACCATCTGACTGCTTTTGCAACAGTATCTTCATGTTGGAAAGTCTCCTTAAAACTTTCCACGAATTTCTTATACATTCCGAATCCAGTGGTGGGGTCGGCAAGTTTCTGGGTTCAGAAGGTGTTGGCCCAGGTGGCTGCAGATCCGCTTCTCATGAACAAGAGGGTAAATGCAATTTTCTTGGCATCGGTATTATAGAGGTCCTCATTGGTGATGAGGTAAAACTGGACAGAGTTAAGCCATGGGATGGCTTTCTTGTAGGTGCCGTCATAGTCGTCAGGTTTCCCAAGACGGAGTTTGGTAGGTTTGATAGTCATTGGTGGGGGAGTGAATGGTGGGAGCGGGTTTCATATGGGAGTTTGGACTTGGGTAATTCTTGCCTGATGTTCTGCGTTGGCGAGGGCTCTGGGGAGGGTTTGGTGGGTGGCTATGGGAGTGGGGGACAGTGGAGTTGGTTCTCTAGAGATGGATATTCCTTCAGCGAAGAGGGTGGCGAGGGTGTGATCCTTGTGTTGTTCCTGAGGAGAGGTGACGTGGAGGTCGGGTGACAATGGAGGGTGTTCTTCCTCAGAAGACTGGGGTTCGGGTTCTGAGTCGATGGGTGGGCGTTCTCTGGTAGGTCCGAAGATCCTATTAGCAAGGCTGGGGGGGTTTCGTCAAGATATGGTGGTGGTTTAGGCAGTGCTAACTGCAGCAAGAGAGCTTAGACCTTTTGTTACGCTTGATCCCGAAGGGTCTAGCGTGAACTTGGCAAGGATCCTAAGATGCGAAGACAAGGGGGTACCTTGCTAGCAGCAAGGTCAAGGGTTCATCCTGGCGTGGGCCAGATGATGGACTTCCCAGTGAAGTGGGTGGACCGAGAACAATCCCTTGTAATCAGGACAAGACGCAGGGGAGAGCTAAAGCGCTCACTCAGGTGTAGAGCAAAGACACACGAAGAGGAAGGTTAGGATGTATATACCAAGTAGGTCTAAGCTGGGGTACAGGAGATCTACTTGGGATTTATATACAAGAACGTTGAAATGCTGAGTAATCATAGAGAATTGGAAAGAACATGAAAGAACATAGTGGCTGACTCACCTCAGGCACTACTTTTCGGACCTTTTAGACCCCTTTCAGGGGGGGTTCTTTGGCGAAGCAGAAGCGACCTAAGAGGGGTGCCCTCTGCGTCGGCACTCTCCGTTGGTACTTACCTAATACTTACTGATCCCGGTAGGTATCGTATCGTATTTCTTCAACCCTCATGCTGTGCTTCCTCGACCCTCGTGCTGCGCTTCTACCCTCGTGCTGCACTTCTTGTGCCGGCCTTCACTACCGTGCGGTTGGTTTAACTGTGGGTGCAGCCGTATGCAGGTAGGTCTACCACGCTTGAACCTTCTACCTTCTCACCCACTCGCCATGCCTCCTCCACTCCTTTCTAGCAGCCGTGCAGCCTTGCCCAGCACTTCACAAGGACTTGGCCAGCACTTCACATCTCCTCGCAGGCCAAAGAATCCTCACAAGTCTCAAACATATGTTTCCATTCCTGGCCGTCAAGCCAAGCGGCAACGCCTGCTCGGACGGCTTGAACAACTGCTAAACGAGACGTCTTCCCCTACTCATAGCACCTCGAATGCAGGAACTGATGTCTCTCTCAATGAAATAGATACATCCGCATCCATAGAGGATGAGCTACCTGTACTCCTTGAAGAGATCGAGGATAACGGTGATGCCATACATGATACCATTGTAGATCCTCTGAGCCGTTCCCCTACTCCTAAGATCAAAGTTTCCTCTCGTCAGTCTGATTCCTGGAAGGGCGTCATTTCTACCATAGTCGAAGGTTACTTGGAGTATTTGACCAAAACTCTCGGCAAGCCCATGACGTCCCCAACTACTGTAATCTCGCATTGTAAGAAAGGCTGCGAGTCCAAGAAGATCACATTGTTATGTCTGTTCTTTGATCGTAAGCTCTTTGCTTACCCTGCATATTGCGCATGCCAGCTCAATTGATCTAGACTTTTCTACTATCGATGTTCACGCATGTCAGTGTTCAACACTTCCGCAAGTTCTCATTCATCACGGCCTCTTCCCGACTGCGCCATCTCAGCCTCGAATAGCGGTTTCAGTTGAGCTCTTGGCTTTTTATAGGGCACTGTTCGAACGCTCTTGCGACGCAATCAATGCCTTGGCATCAGCGTTAAACACTCATTATTTGCGCCGAGGTTTTCGGATGACAGGACGACAGGTAAGACTTTAATTTTGTATCTCGCGACTACAACCAATGAATGCCTACCTAGGGGACACAGATGCAGGACCCGTTCCGGCGAAGTCTCGCACAGGCTGTCCAGTGGTTCGATGTTCTTCAAGTCGAGGTAGAGCACCGTGTTGAGTATATAATAGAAAATTGTCGTGCCCATATCGCTGCTGCACGCTTGCCGCCTCCCCTTGTTTCTAATGTGCTAGACAATGCCAACAATCCCTGCCAGCAGATAACCTGTGCACCACTGCTTGTGCAGCGTTGCCCTGCATGTTTCGGAGGGAACGTGTTTGGACGCACCCTATCCGATGGCGCCGACATCCACGTCACCACTGATGGCAACTTTCACCACCGCCATCGCCGCTCTGCTGGCGATTGTGCACCATTCTATGAACCTGTCTACATCCTCCCCAAGGCACAAGTTGACGCTGTTGGAGAGTGAATTTCCAAGGCACGCAAACGCCCCGCAAAACAACGTAATTCCCAAATACCGGATGAAGCAATTGACCAGTGCGAAACATCATATGAAGCTGCGGACGGCAAGAAGCAGAAGGCTTCTATGGAAGGGTTCGATGACACGGGACTCATGTGCCTGATATGTCGTCATGACATCCCCCTGTTCTTCACCAACATCGACTCACCCGGAGAACAAC